>PDGT01000116.1:453878-486078 GCA_003671415.1 Megathymus violae | reverse complement strand
TCAGCCCCGCCCACGGTGACCCACCGCCCGCACCCGAACCACCCTGCAAGGTAGCATGGATTCGACTCATAAGCCATGAGAGTACCTGGCAATTATCTATCTGGCATGGCACGACTTCAAACACTTAGGTACGTAGCACATAATAATAATTTTATTTAAATAGATTTTTGCTTTTCAATACAATTTTGTAGGTTTTTTTTCAAATCTGTTAAAATATAGAGATATCAGTATGATAACAATATGATCAAGTGGATTTCGATCACATCGCACTGAGCTGTAGCTAGACTCGAGATTAATAGCATACAATGTTAAATGTTATTCAATTTTAAATTAATTTATTTGTATAAGTGTAGTTTATAGATAAACATGTTTGGTACATATGTACATCTCTTACACTTTGTCATTGATGACATGCAAGTGTTTGAGAAATAATCGTAATAATTGAACATTATCACTTAAAATGGTACATAGTTGTCGTGACATAGTAATAATTGAAACCTAATAAAAGTGGATAATGTCAACATAAACGTAATTGATAATAAAATTAATTCCCATGTATAAATAATGAAATAATGAAATAAATTTTAAACCTATAATTATTTTCTTTTTTTAGATTCTATTATTTTAGTGTCTCCTCATGTCAGTAAAGAATTAATGATTTGAATAAGTTAAATTGAATCTAAACTTGATTTTGATGTACTCACCTCTGGGTTGTCGTCGTCGAACGGGATCTCCTTGTCGGGGGCGCTGTCCCCGCTATCGGTGCTCTCGGCGCCCAGATCCGTCCCTGTCGGGAACAGTACGCACTGTAATTATTCCTTGTATTTATTTAAGTCATATTGGATACTGACTTCCAAAATATCGTTAATTTCTAACTGCATATTTCAAAATTATTCAGCGGCATCAGCGTCGTGTCGTAACAAATAATCAGACGAACAATAAATTCGTTTTGATTGCGAACAATAACCTTGAATCAGCAATGTACGTTGTACGGGACACAAGCTGTACATATACTTATGTATACCTACATAAGTATTATAAGCAAAAGTGCATCGCTTGTACATTAGTGTGCTAATGTATGTGTCCTAACGTTAAATCGAATAAATTTAGTGTACGGACAACACTCGCCACGGGAAGTTTCTTTCGTCATCTTCGCAACCCGTACCTACCTACACATATATACGAATACGAGACGAGACCACGAACGCACGTGCTCACACGTATTCCCATCAAATCATTCAATCATATGAATAAATGAATTAATAACTCATTAAACTGTAGTTTTCAAACAATCACCTTACACGTCTCCGTATAGATAACAACACTAAAATTATATTTAAGTATCGAGTCCACCACTCGTGCCACTTTATTATAACGGTATAACAGTCGAAATATTTTTTTCTGGCTATAAATATGTAAGCATTATTTGGATTTTTTTAATGTAGATAACATTATTACCGATAAAGAGGCATACACATTGTCTGTTTGTCTTGACACGTACACACCAAAACCGTTGATCAGGTTACTATGTTTCTTGGCATACTTAGCAATTATGTTACGAGTCCAGAAGACTTGTAGTTGCGAAATTTTCCAAAGCCTAGTGAGGACGGTTTACTAGAAACCAAACAAACGTGTGCCGGTGTGCACTCACCCACGAAGCGCTTGTGCAGCAGCAGCTCGAAGCTGGACGTCTTCTGGATCGCGTACAGCAGCAGCTTGACGTCGAGTTCGCCGCGCCGCGCCGCCAGCAGCTCGCCCAGCATCGCGCGCGTCCTCTGCAACACGCGTGCACTCATACATACACACCACGCCGACCCTGCGACCGCACCTCGCACGGCTTGCACGGTGATAATATTCGAAGGTATTGATAAAAAGTAAACGGGCATGTAAAATAAATATTGCCTGTCAGTTTCCAAATTCCAATGAATGTGTTTATAAAATTCACTGTTATTCTTGAACACAGTTTTGGAACGGTTGTTGGGGCGAAATATGAAGTGCACAAATTTATAACAATAATAGCTGCGTGGATAATTGGTTCGTCGTATACGAAGACAGCTGGATGAATGGCGTTGGGTTACCTTGCAGAAGTGGTGCGCTATCCGCTCGCTGAGCCGCCACGCCGGCGGGAACACGCCGGCCAGCGAGTCCTCGAAGGCGAGCAGGTGCCGCTTGAGCCACGCGTAGCGGCGCTCCACGTGCGCCAGCCACGCGCACTCTTGCTCCGGAGAGAACAGATGCTCGTACTCCTGTCGAGAGACATTATCGTACCGTACGTTAAAATAATGTCACATGTCCGAGTTTCAATAAATGCCAAAATAGTTCCATAAAGACTTTATCACACCGTTAACAGACGCGCACTCCAACACTAGTTGACAAGACAGTCGCACGTCCGTCGGTCGCAGGTATGTAGCTCGTAAAGAGAACTGCTTACTTCCGTATTACCAAATCGCATGACCCACGGGCTGCTATTTATATCGCTTTTCGGTTTTCGAGAAAGCTCCACGCTTGTCCCGTTAAAACATTCCTTATCAAACCATAAGTAAAATACGTGCATTCTGTATTCGACCTTATGCGTGGGACGTAGGGATAGAAGAATCGCCTAACTTGCTCGAAGTTAAAATTTCGTCTTTTAGCCATGAGTTTTTGTTTTTACATTTATATCTTCAGTATAAAACGTTGGCATTCATCACTGAACTACGAAACGAGCTGGTCGGCGGAATAGTGTATTGTGCTCAGTTAATAAAGATAATTCGACGTAGACTCATAATCACGGATGTTTTTACAATTTTCGATAAAGAAGTCACTTAGGCAGAGCCTTGACAGATGCAGGCTGACGATATACTCCACAACTTGATATAGAATACTTACCTGTCTTTTTTTTGTTTTTTTATATGTTAATAGGCGACAAACGAGCAGACGAGCCATCTGATGGTAAATGATGGTCACCGTCTCCCATGGACATCAGCGAGACCAAAGATATCACTGATGCGTTGTCGGCCGGGAAATAAGAAGAAGGTTAGAAAGCAAATCTGTCTGAAGTCTATAGAACATTAGAAACATCTCACAGCATGCCATTGAGTACCCAATACTCCATCATCACACAAGTGTGTAGCTTTAGGATTCATCTGGGCGGTATTGAGTGCAGCGACCATCACTAGAAAGATGCTGACCTCACGGTCGAGTACAGGTGTTTCAATGGAACACGACGACAAGAACGGCCCCTATACCCCAATATGCATGGGAAAAATAATTTAAGCGCTCCAAGTTGGCGCAGCGTGGGCCACTGACCTGTAGCTGGGTGGCGACGAACCAGTCGAGCAGGTCGCGCTTTACCTGCGGCTCGAGCGCGTCCACCACACCGCACGCCTCCGCCAGGGTTCGATGTGATACGCTGCTCTTGTTGGTGGGACCTGCGCACACGCACAATTGCTAATTCTGCAGTTGCATGTATTTATACCGAAGCTTATTGGTCGGCCACGCTTAGTCTATGCCCCGCAGTGCTCTCCCCGGAATTAATTTAATTTTCCCCATTGACTTGGTTTACGACTCAAAGATTTTTGATTCGATCTTAGTTTTTAGATCATTATTGTTCTACTTTCGAGTGTTAAAGCTTTACAATTCTTAATAACCCCCAAGTTAGGATTCTAACTTTAAGCTCGATCGTAAACTGTTTTTCGTCCAAATCGATATGATTCGATTCTTAAACTCAGTGTTGTCAGGTGTAAATCTAAAGGATTGTTCGACTTGACCGACAATTGCGTACGTTAAAATCGTCTCACACAATAATACAATGACGACACGCAACGATTTTGCTGGTGTAACGTAAACAGAATTCGCGGTGACTAATAATTGATGATGGCATCATCTGGCAAGTATGGGTTTTTAATGTAACAATTTGCTACCAGGACAATTTATCAATATCATAAAAGTGCAGCGCAGCAGGTTTGTGCATGGCACCTACTTCGGGCGCGCTCGTGATATCAGTAGGACTATATTTATGTGTGGTAATTTTATGTGATGTACAGGTTTCACAGAAGTGTCTTTGAGTTCTAGATGAGATGGTGTACCGGTAAAGGCCTCCTTGAAGTCGGCTAGGATCTGGGTAGCCAGCTGTTGTCTGATAGCTAGCACTTCGTCCCGCAGTGCGCTCAGCTCGCCGATGTCGCGGTAGCATTCCAAATGCTGCAACACCTGTACACGACCCCATAGCGTAACAGATTGCGGTCCATTAACTATATTTTATACATATCCTCACATTCCCCTTCTCGGAAGGATTTTTATTTACTTTACTTTGATACTGTGCTTACTCTAGTATTAGTTCTCATGACACTCATCACTAAAACCCAATGTGATCAGTGGCAAAACTGAGAATCAGGAAGGCATAAAATTTTAATCTTGATCTATCTAGTGTATTTATAATAAGATGAGCAGTGATCACACCACTTAAGCATCTTACTGTGTAAGAGCATAGCTCTGATTGTTTTCTATTTTTACGATACATTTTCACGCGGTTTTTTTCTGTTTAGAATTTAAGTGATCTAAAAAAAACTTGTTTACATTTTTGAACAGTTTCTTTAATCAATTCTAATAAAAACGTTGTGGCCCAATCTGGACTAGGCAACAGAAAGTATTACCAGAAATACTATTAGTGTCTACTTACACTGGCTAGTTACAATTTATTTTCAAAATAAAATCATCTCCATCAAAATAAAAATGTTAGAATATTACATTTCCCTCCACATTAAAAAAAAATCTTTTATTGAACAGTGGGTCACTGAAAAAAGAGTTTGGAGGACATTTACATGTGAAGAATTTTTAAGATTTGAATTGTCACTTGAAAGTGATTAGTACAGTTTTATTCCCAAAAATAATAAAAATGTGCTCAAATGAATACATTTTCCAACTTCGGAAGATGTGATAGCAGCTTTTGAACAGGCTATAGAGAAAGTGCTCGAGTTGGACAAGAAAAAACTTACATAAATGCTTGTGGAGTTCTTAGAAAAGACCTAACTTTAACGACACACTTTAATTATTATTTTTTTGATATGGATTACACATATTTGTGTAGATATAAATCCGGTGTATAAAATTTGAGTTGAGATATGATAAAATGAAGGCAAGAGGCGCTTATTTCAAATGAAATTACCTCCATGATAGCCTGCAGTGGCAGCACGAGCTCTTTGTACCGACGGCGGGTGGCTAGCCCACGCAACGATGCGACTCCGCCCACCAGCATGTGCAGGTGGTTGAGCGCAGTGATGGCGCTCGTCAGATTCCACTTGGCGCAGTCCAGTTGCTTAATCTCCAGCGTGATCTCTCGCACCATCGACTCGCTACGCTCTGCCTTCTTGTTTATGTCCGCCACCTGGGTTACATTAAAATCAAAGCGAATCCATCATCATCATGCTCATCCTCACTACCCATAATTGACGTAATGTTGGATTTTGGTGACCTCTCACATTGGATATTTTCAATGCCATTGTTCACACTGGCCGAGTACATTGGCACACTTGATACACCTTCGATAATATTCCAACTGTCACACGTGGGCAGCTTCAATCAACAGTATGTATGAGATCTGTTTAACCAGAAGACAAGTAGTAATAACCAAGTGAATTGCAAATCGGTCTTCCATACAAATCCAGAAAACAATATCACAAAAATGTAATTACCATTTGCTTCAATAAAGTCTTAGTGAGGAAAACTGAAAAATTAAGAGTTTTATTATTTGTTTTCATAAGTGTGTAAAGGCTGCCAATTTGCATGCAAGCAAAAGCAATGCACTGAGGTTTTCATCCCTCTCATTGTGAGAAAACAATCCAAACAAAACAATTACGAGTCATGACTGTAATGAATTTGTCAACTATTTATGTCAAATTCTTGCAAAAGATAATAACTGAGTTCTATACAAAGATTTTAAAATTATGTTTACCATATCTTTGATTATGGTTGGCCATGTCACCATGACCTACATTAAAATACTGATACTGAATAGAAAATTGAATGTGCTCAACTGGACCTGTAATGCTAGTTCTGATATGCAGCGACGCGCGTCCATGAGAGCAGTGTGGCCCTCCCGGCGCTGGGCGTGTTGCGCGCGCACAAGTCGTCGAATATCATGCTGCACGCCCGCTAGCTGGTATTCGCACCGTGCAGCCGCACTCTCGACACCCGATAGCGACTGCTCCGTAGGGAACAGCCGATTGATGTAAGCTACTGCGTCGAACTGCATGTCAATGTGAAAACACACATTGTAATAAACAATAATCTGTTATTTAATACTTTTTAGATATGATAAATGGAATTTACGTTGTATATAACAGCAGCCAAAGAAATAAAGAATAAAATGGTATTCCAGTAATAGGTAACAACATGTAATCTTATTGCTACAGAACAATCTCTTTGAAACATCCTTGACCTTATATTACGTGTAGTACACAATCATATGATCTAGTTACTGAAAAACATACAGGCCTTTCTTTGATCAAATTCTTGAATTGATATGACTTAACATTAATATTGCATCAACAGACTTACTTATGTTTCTCTTTTAACAATTGATATAAACATAATAATAAATGTTTACACACTCACACCCCTGCACTAGGATTCCCTGTGTTGCAGGTGGCATGGACATACACAATTATCACATCACAAACACCCATGACCTGAGAACAAACATTTATCTGTCACATAAATGTCTGCCCCGGCCGGGAATCGAACCCGGGACCCCACGCTCGGTAGGCAGGGTCACTACCAACTGGGCTATGGGGTCGTCGAATATCTATTCCAGCATGACCCTTTCTCGGAGTCTCTGGCTACTCTTGTATATATATTACCCATTATAGTGTTGTTACATGTATAATGACTTAGGGCCAGTTGATAGTGACCAAGCCTGCGGATAGGTCCGGCTACAATTCCCAGCCAGGGTAAACATTTATGTAACAAGTAAATGTTTGTTCTCAGGTCATGGGTGTTTGTGGTGTATGTGTAAGTACATGCAGCTCGAAACACAGGGAATCGTAGTGCAGTGGAGCGTGAGTGTATGAACGTTTATTTATTATTGACTAATTACATATCTACATACTAAAAGGAACTGAAATTTACAACTGGCAATAGTTTATGAATTTTATGCATAGACCACATGTTTTAAAAATTACAAAAAATGAAAAAAGATCGTAAATACTTCGTCACTGTCGAATTGCTCTGTTCCACCCATTAACTCATCGATTCTGCTCATCACAGACGCCGGCAAATTTAACTGCACGTCGGGTCCATTGTCCTTTTCATCTAAGATATCACTAGAATCCATTTTAAGTATATTAATCGATTACTATGAAAAACTATGTATAATTCACGATTTCCATAACTACACTTACAAAATTAACGAATCAACAAGATGTAATTCATACATGTGATGTGACATCTGTCATCACGCTTTAACTGTCAAATGTAGAGTAGGACACACCAGAGGTGTAGTATTTGTCCAGGAAGAGTCAAAAAAAGTCATTTTTGATAATTTCCCCCTCGTTTCTTTAGATAAGAAATGTAGGATGAGATGAGACAGAGGAAGAGAGCCACACGCTTTTATAACAGAAAATACAACATAAGGGACGTTTTTCTTTATTCTGTAGCGACCCTACATTTTTAAATGAACAAGTAATAAATAATAACCTTATTTTTGATTCAAATTAAAAATCATTTAATCATATAGGTATTCCGTAAATACACTTATGAACGATATTTTTTGCTTCTACCATCGTTTCGAAAGGGTGCTTTAACAATGAGGAGAAGAAACGGCGAAAGAAACTCCTCAGCACATCTTTTAAACAACACATGGTAATTACAAACGTTTAAATTTGCTTAAGTTTCAATGGGCAACTCGCGTATCAACTTAGGAATCTTATTGTAAAAACGAACTCCAAGCTTCATAAAGGAACGCTGAACCTTTTGAAAACGATATGAAGATGTAACCAAATTAAGCCTAATTCTGGTTTCATGATTGTATGTATCACTTTTCTGCTTATACATATTTAATTTTTTTTTAATTCATATTTGTTACTATAGCATTTGTAAATAACACCACTGTCATTCCATTAATCTTTTTTACGTTTTGGAATCTTTTTTGGTTGTTAAATAATATATTTAAATCATATTTGGAGTTTTCTTTACCACTTTATCTCATCGACACGCATACCCGCAATTTTATTATAATGTTGGTATGCAGTGAGAAATAATACGTGACAGGATATAATAAATATTATAATAAGAAAGATTTACTATCGACCTGAAGCTTAAACAAATTCAACTGATAAACTACTGTAGAGATCATGACACGTATTTCACTTTTTAATTTTTTTACATTTTATTTTAAATAATAAGCATAGTATATTTGATACGTTTTATGTTGAATATTGTATACACCCTGCGATACTGGTCAGTACTCTAATTATCAAAATAATTTTGCCAACTTGAATCTTTATGTAGGAACACGACGTCAGAATTTTCCGAAAGAAATAATTAGTAAAAAAATATATAATAATAAAACCTACTTCAAAGCAATTCCGATAATTTAAATCATGTCATCACGATTTTTTCTAAGTTAATAATAATTACTAATAATAAATATTACAACAATAACAAAGATACTGTTGTTTTGGGCAGTAAAATTAATATGCATATTATCAGACAGGCATGGACACGGTGTAATGTTTCTAAAATTGACGTAATTACAAACGATAATTATAAAAGTAATGTAATTTGAACAAGCTGTTCAGGGTCGTGTTTACATCATACAGTTAATATAGTTTACGTTAGTATATTATGTTTATGGTTTACATAATTATACACTTGTTGCCTTTTTACACTGACCTCTATATATACTAGTACGCGTACTAGTATAATATATAGAGGTCAGTGCGGTCAGTGCTTTTTTGACATATGTTCTTCATTGTCGGCTGTGGAAATGACGTTCTTTAACTAGTCTGTGGCGTTCATACTCAATTCAATGATGACAGATATTATATACGGGAATACGTAGGTATTATCTTTAATACCGTACTCTGTGATACATTGGACTGGATAGACACCGAAGAAATTGTAGTGTTCAATTCAAATGTACTCTGTGCTAGATCATTTCGCTTTTTAAAAGGTAGCGTCAGTAGTTCATTGCTTTTTTTTGTGGTTGGTTGATAATTTATGAGACACCAGAGAAACGAACAACGCAGAACATAAATTAGGTCGTATATAAATTTATATTTTAGGATAATTTTTACGTTAGTTGAGTTGGCTTGAACTGTGCTATTATGGCTACTCTGGACGACAAAATTCTTGGAGAGAAACTTCATAATTACTGTAGTAGCAGTGAAGACGAAGGAGGATCTGACGATGAAGATAGTCGTAGTGGTGACGAAGAAGGTAACTCTTTCAAAGCCACACCAGCTACTGCTGAACCACCTCCAATCAACATTTGGTCTGGTTCAGCCAGCAATACAGGACCAAAAGGTGTGCTCGAGGACTGGAGAAGATTCAAGCAGTTGGAGGCCGAAAATCGCGCTGAGATGGAGAAAGAACGTATTGAATTGGCGAAAAAACTTACTATGTCAGTTACGACGCAGCAAGAGGATGAGAGAGCTAAAGAAATAGAAGAACTGGAAGATGAACTCAGTGAACTGATGGATGAAGGTTTTTTGTTGAAGTACCAGCAACAGAGAATGCAGGAGTTAATGGCACAGTTACAAAAGACACCAAAGTTTGGTAAGGTGGTAACTCTTAAGACTAAAGAGGATTTTTTGAATGCAATTGATAAGGAAGATCAAAAAGTGACTATTATCATTCATATTTATAACAGAAATGTTAATGCATGTGATGCAATGGATGGTTGTCTTCATGTATTAGCTACAGACTATCCAGTGATTAAATTTTGTCGTATAGCAGCAGATGTTGCTGGCCTTAGTAGTCATTTCCGCATTGATGGTGTACCTGCATTGTTAGTTTATAAAGGAGGCCAGATCATTGGAAACTTTGTTCAGCTAGCTACAGAGCTTGGTAATGATTTCTATGCAACAGATGTGGAGAGATTTTTAATGGAGTATGGTATTTTGCCAGAAAATTAGTGTTAGCTTCATAATAGTTATGTGGATTATTGTATAATTAGATTAATGATGTAATGACTTTGCTACAAACTTTGTAAACATTGTTAGATATAAAATTGGGTAAAAAATATTTTAAATTTTTGGTTTTATATTTATGTATATTATTGGAATATTTCATGACTAAAGCTGCTTGACCTAATGTAACATATTCATAATTTCCTGTTTATCAAATAAAGTTAATATTAGTTAAATTTGGAAAGTCTTAAAACAAAAAGTAACTTGTTACATAAATTGGCAATCAAGGCTGCATTTTGTGCAGTTTGAAACGGATATAACTATAGTGAAAGAGCAGAATAAAAGTTGAAACAGGGTTTCTAAATGCCTTCGGTTAATATAAAATTTTGTTTTATTATTATTTTTGTAAATTTGTAATTCTAGTAGTATTTCACAGATGACACATACCACCAAGGTTATGTAAAATTTGTTTTATAAAATATATGTTTAATCATAATTTATATGTTACATTATGGTATCTATAATGAACATTGTATGCTTTATAATTAGGTAGTCGAACAGATTAATATCATAAGCTGGTCTTGTGATTCTTCATAGTCTTATGGTTTGTTAGCATTTATACATATATATATAGTGCATTGGAAGTAATTTCAATTTCCAATTTGCAATAACCACTTTATTGCTATTATTGAGAATTATCTTGATTGATTGAGTATTATCTTGTTAATGCCAGTAATAGTTGCTAATATTAGTGCAGTGGAATTAGACAATTATTGTTCCTTTATTTCAAACAGACCCAGACTTGAACTTTGCCATTTAGTTTATAGATGTATGTTTAGTGTATGTCTATTACAGCTATTGGACCTAATCGAAATATTGATTCTCATAGGTAGAAATTATGGAGACAATGCAGCAGTATTACTAGCAAACTATTAATATGTAATGGGTATTTATTTTAGATTAATTGGTTAATCTACATAAGTACTTAATTGAAAGTAATGAAATTTTATTTAGTTCACAATTAATTTATTTAGTTAGTCCAGTGTATGTTAGTAAATTTTTTATTTAATGTAGTGGTTGAAATCTCATAAGACAAAATACTTAGTAATGACGCTAATTAGTGTAACAGTTTATGCAGGTGACGCGTGCACTGTAAGACCCCTTCGGTTTTCACAGTGTTGAAGAGTCGAATTGGTTTGTCACTTTCACGGGCGGATTATCTGTTTTTATGTTTTATTATCCTTATTGTAATTAATTTGGAAAACAAATATACATAATACATACATTATTAGATGGCATGTTTAAAAAATGTTCACATATAAATTTCTTAAATTAATATTTAGTGAGTATTTTTCGTATTTTTATTGGTATAGCATTTCAGAGCAGTGGTGCCTGAACAATTAAAATAATATGAATAATCTAACCATCGAAAGTTGTTTGGCTCCGACGTAAGATTTTTGCCATTAGCACGCCCACCCAATTGGCAATTGAGTGGCAAGTCATTACTCAATCGATCACCATGATCGTCACAAGCCAAGATAGAAACTATCCACAAATTACGTCACACAAAGGAGCTGGGAGGAATCAATAACGTGACAACGGAGGCGCGACGGATTCAGTTATTAAATTTGCTACCGTTAATTTGATTTGTTTTGTAAATAACCGGTATTTTGGTTATACAAAATAGGAATATATAAACATTTTTTTTCAGCGTGTTTTTAATTTAATTATATGAAAGTTATTTTTTGAAATGTGACATCTCATTACGGGAGGAAGTCATTCAAATATGATAAAGATGGGATGTGAGATTTTAAACATGAAATGGGTGTGCTGTAACTTATGGATGGCTCTCATCGAGCGCTTCACGATAGTAGGTATGTACAAGATAGAAATTGTATTTGTGCGCAACGGTTCACATAAAAATATTTTTGGCTATTGTTTACCATGTATAATCTCGCATTCGTAACGTGTTGGAATGTATTACGACCCGGAAATATTTTTCACAGAAAAATGATAAATTTCAGTTATAAATTAAAATAAGACTTATTAATAAACTAAAAGTTATTAAGTAACTTATTTTGTCTTACCAATCTGAATTCTTATCTTGTACTTACCGTCAAATATTAATTACTTTTATTTAAATAAGTTTGAACGAATGTATGTCTATACTGCATTCTGTTGTACTTATTTATCCACTGGGTATACAGTATAGAAAGGCCAGAGCAGGACTCTGCATTTGATTTTGTTTTGGACGTATTAAATCCGCCTAATGGTGTTTATTTTGTCCTGCATTTTAAAATGAAGTATTTTAAGGAAACTAATAAATTATGTTTTGTTGGCATTTAAAACCATTGTTTTGTCTACCTATTGTAACACTGAAAAATTAGAAATAGAAAAAAAAAAATGCTTTTCAATCATTTATTTTAAGATTATTAGCTTTAAAAACAACATTACATTACAATCTTATACCATTTATATATTTTAAGTTTGTTTATACTTATCTTTCATATCATAGCTTATTTACTAAAGACAAAATAGTAACATTTATGTAAATGGTTTCTTACAAAATCTTAAGAACAGACTTTAAAAAATGTATATCAAAATGTTTGTTTATTGTTTTTTGAATCTTTCTTAGTGGGTTGGTTATATTCAAACATTCAGATCGAATACATTCTTTATATTTCAAAAGAGTGGATAGCTTACAGGGTGCCACTTCAACAATGTTTGCATAATCTGTGGAGTGCCTTGCGACGCAGAAATAGCCGAACAGCCGCCGGCAACATTATCTATCGGTTCCCAGCGTAGATCAAGTTGTATATCTGTGAGGGCGACACAGTGGAATGATGACTACATTTTTTATTTATTAGTGTTGTTTTGTGGCCACATCTCGTAAATACTATCATAATATCATCATATAGATATATCATGGAAGGTTTCAACTCATATTTCTGCAAGACACATCGTCTGATAATCAAACAGTCATAGTACTAGGAGAATATTACTTATTATGGAATAATTTTAATTTAAATGTACTTATTCTAATTACACAGAAATAAACTTTAGATGCACGTATTTTTTTTAAAGTTGAGACAAATATTATATTATTTATTAATTACAACTTATCAGCATGACTTGCCTACATGATAAAGACAGTAAGCGAGTTGGAATCGGAGGATAAATGACAAGTAACACGCCTATAAAAGGAGGCAAATATTCCCAGAGATGTTAACAATCCTTAAATATTACTGCACACACTATCATACATAGTATAATTAAGCTAGTACTTCTGACATACGAATTTATCACTCACTGTCACAAACAGTTGCTAGGTTCAAATGCGTTCGAGCACGCGTTTCAGAATCTTTAACCGCTACAACAGTTCAACGGTCACAGGCTTGTCATAGCGCATGCGCTTGGGCTGAACGGCTCCACCATCGTCGTCCTCCTCAACAATTTCCATGTCGCTGTCGCTGTCTTGAGAAGTGGAAGGGCCGGGCTTCGGTTCAGATCCATTTGCACCATTCGCTGACTTTTCAGTTTCCTTCGGACCCGGCATTGGTGCGTCCGTGTCGGTGACCAAACGCCAGGACTTCTCTTCGTCCTGATGCTGCATTATAACTCTCACTTCGTAGTTTTGTAGGAAGTCATCGACGATCAAGGCGCAGCTGTCGGTTATACCGATTTGTTCCAGTGTCTTGTCGTTGTTGTGATCGGTCTCTCCAGGCTCCGAGGACAGCACTACTAGGCCTTTGCCCTCGACGGTGGCGTCTGGGGCCTGCATATTGAGACCCTCCTTGAAAGCGCTAGTCAGGTCCTTGAGCGTCAATTGTTTCAAATTGCAGGCGAGGCCGACCTCCGGTTTGGGGGTGCATACATAGCATTTTGGATTTGGTGCTGTTAGCGCTGGGAGATAAGAAATAACAATTCATGAATTTTATGATACAACATTTATAGTAGGATTAAAACAATTCCCTTAAACTAAAATTTTTGAGCAAAAGGAGGTGTTTTTTACTTGTAAACACGTTCTTGATCTCTTTTTATTTGATTTTAATAAAATGGAAGTAGTAAATAAGCGCCATTTGACTAGTCCTTACGGAACTGCAGTTCCTAAAGATAGAACTTTAACCCTCTTTGGTGGAATGTGTCTTATGTTAGTAAAATATGAGTAATAAATAATACATTCTATGACAATGCCGTGGCAGAAATTTTAAGAATACCAAAGTATGTATTGATGCATCGCCAGCTGAACGGATGGTTAAGTCATTTGTTAATTGGACATTGCATCAGTACCATGTTGGTAATATAATTGCAGTTTAAAACTTATACCTTTTTATAATAATATATTGTACACTGGAAGCATCTGTATGATGACAAATAGAAAAAAGCTGTGTATGCAGTCAACATATCAATTTAATAATAATGAACCACTGTAATTATGACATTTAATAGTAATATAGTAGTGTATTAGACATATTAAAACAAATATATATATTGACAGATTGTATTGCACGCCAATCGGAAAGATTTTATTGGCTACCAATAATATATGTAAGATCTTTTGTAAATATTTAAAATCCAGCAATGAAGTGAATTGAATTGAAACACATGGTAGAATTGAAACTTCCAGAAAACTACATTTCGAGTGAATGAGATGAATGCAGAGTGTACCAGGAGTAAGATATTGTACGGTTTATTTATTATTATTTTTTTTTGCCGACATTCACGGCAATATTCCGAATTATTTTTCGGCATGTCTGAATTTTATTTTTATTGAAATGATAAAAATATGTATTCACTTGAATAACACCCGTGAATAGTAAACCATGCTGGCACCTTCGGCCAGGGATTTGCAGCAGGAGCAGGTATTAATGCAGTGTAGTTGGTGAGTTGTATTTATTTATTTATAATGGTACTTGTAGTGATGGCAGTCAATGCCAAAGCCATAACACATACCAAATTACATAACAAATTAATTTTAGGTTGAAAATCTAATGCAGTATCTGAGGAAATCGCATCAAGGCATATGAAATACGTCAACGTCTGGTTCCTGATTAATCATAACGTTGAGTGTTAGTACTCACTTTTCTCCGGCACAAACAACTGTCCGCGATGGTTAACCTTGGGACGAAGATACACGCTAGTCGCGCTGTTTATCTCGCCGCGGAGCACCGTTTGGGCGCGCAGCACCGCAAGTCCTGCCACTATGGCGTTCGCTGTAGCTATCGCTGGAATTATGTTACCCGCCATCGCTGGAACAAGGACGAAAAATTACATTTTTAATACACGCACTCTTTCAAATACCGCACACAAGAGCCGAGAAACTAAAACGGTGCGGAAATTGCATTGACGCCGCCCGTTGCAATGGAAATTCTCGTGGTGTAATTTCACACTTCTCTATAAGACCTAAGTTAGATTTTGGACGTTAAAACGCAAAACTTAAAATAACAGACGTTAACACGATTTGTTCATTTCTGAAGTACTTCAATAAAAGGTCGCCTCGCCTTGCAGGACATGGATTAATGATTACAAATATATTTTATGAAGCTTCATAGTTTCAAGAAAAACAGTTATGGCAGATTCGAGTTTAAGGAAGTTCTGTATTCCTTAAAAGCAAAGACGACATTGTAACCCAGTTGATTTGAACCTTGCCTGCCAGATGAGCTTCGTTTAGCCGCAAACATTTATTTGACAGATAAAAGTTTGTTCTTGGTTCTGTGTGTCAACATGTTTTCTTATTATTGAATGATGTTATAGACGTGCATGGCCGGCCGTGACTACTTAACATCTTACAAGGGTTCTTCATCTTACATCTACCCGTTTATCGCGATCACTAAACAAACCAGTTCATTGAATACTTACATTTGATCTCGAAGCGAGACTTGCGCTCAATACCAAAAATGTGTGACCGTAAGTTCGCGCATGCGGTGACGAAGTCCATAGCGCTCTTGTCGTCCTTATCCCACACCAAGTGGTCTCCTTCAGGTCTCTTCGCTAGTTCCTGTTGCAGGGCTTTACAGCTAGCTGAGAACACCTGTCAGTAAATAGTGTAAGGTCAGCTCTATTTTATTTCAACTACAAAAATTACAATACTTTGCTAAGCGCAGATTCCTCTCAATATTTTCTTTTCTAATAAATAATAATTAATTCTCAATAAAATAAATACTGCTTAATGGAATATCGACATCTGTCTTCAGGCGTCAATAGCAGTTCCAACATGTAGGTAATGTTATATGTAGGTATTGGTGATAAACCTACCCTTTACCAATAAATAGAGCAAGAGACATTATTATTTCAACAAACCTGCACACACTCCTGTACAGACCAAACTCGTTGATCTGGCAATCCGGTATGTGGTGTCTTTTCCTTAGAATTTGATGGCAACTCATCCCAATTCAATGGCACAGGCTGCCGACGTCGCTTCCACAGATTCTCCATGGTGAGCAGATAACGAATATCATCACCGAATAGCTTTGAGAACAACTTCTTTGGATCATAATTGGTTTCAGCAGCCCAAGTTCTTGTACTCTTTCTCTGTACATTCCCAGCATCTGTTCCCTCTGATGTAAGAGCAGTAGCTCCAGCATCTCCCGCTGCTTCTGGGTCTGCAGTATCAGGACTGACATCTTGGTCGGGGTCCAGTTCCCCAAACAGCTGATTGAAGAGATGCTTGGCCCAGACTATGCAATGAATGGGCTCTGATGGAGTATTACGAATTGTGCAACCTGGGAATGTCTTCTGGCGAGCTTTTGGCTGGCATTCATAGCATTGGGAGAGTCCCTTTTTAATCAGTTCTACCTGTAAGGGTATATAAAGGTCAATTTTCAGTATGTGTTTATTTTGCATATATGTTACATTGGGAGCTATAGCTTAATAAAGTGTATAAATAACTACCCCTCAAGTAATTACACAAGGAAAGCAAGAAACATTACCCATCTGTTAATACAGTGCTTACTGCAGGAACTATTTGTAAATTTAATTTATAGTTTATCTGTAGTGAATTAAGACCAGCCTACTAGTAAGTGCATACAGTATATACACATATAGTTTTCTCACCTGTCCAGCATAACCTGCAGTACCAGTCTCAACAAGTGGAACATTGGCTGCCAGACACATTCTGTTCACATGATTCCTGGCCGCTAGGTTATCCAATGCATTCATCACTACATTGAATTGCTTGAAGTAATTTACTCCATAATCATTACTGAAATTAATTAAAGATTTTATTTACCTAAAAGTTAGCAGAATTATTTAAATAACCAATTAAAATAATGTGAAAATGTTTTAAAATTTGATTAGCGAGTTCAATTACAAAATAATATTTCCGTAGGCCTAGTATACTTGTCACAATAAGACTTATTTTTCAAAGTCTTATGTAATTTTCTCATATACCAGATGTCTGAAATAATTACCAATTATTTTCAGAAACATTGGACAATCTCTTGCTGTTGCAGCATAGGATGGTCTCTCTTCCAAAGATATTTATGTGATTGATACAAAATCTGTATGTTCATGGAGCAGTAACACCATCTAACATATGACAACCAATCATCCATTTTATTTAAGAGATTTAATTCTAAATTGATATAGAAGATAATCATGGACCATGTCATTCCTTTACATGCTACATCATTCATTTATATGCTAGCATGTTGTGTCTTCTTTTACTTTACTGAGATTGACAAAACAGCATTGTGCCGTTGGGTTTATTTTTGCCACATATTATTTTTTTCATTAATTTGACGAAAAAAAAGTGTGTATATAATAATTCAGGCAAAGTTAAATTTGAAGTAATGTAAGATAACTTTGTTTACACAGTCTATACATTAAATTTCTTCTTCCTTAGTGAAAATTTGATATATTTTAATTAGATAATGAATTTATAAAAGAAGTGGCTGGTGAGCATATTTTTTTTATTTCATACAAAAATAAAAATATAAACAATGAGACGCCTCATGAAAATAAAATTCCTAAATCTTTTAATCCAATTAAAATATTGTTTTGACTTTATAAAAAACAACAGAGGAAAAATAAGAACAATTGACATGGTTCAGAGGCCCTGATTAAAATGTTTCTTTCTTCACTATTAACTAATATCAACTTCTTATAATATAATCTATTTACCTAATGACACTGTCGTGGTGGGCTATGATGTTCACGTTGGGGTTAAAGCTTAGTGCGCTTTCCTTTGCCACCTGTGCCTTCGACTTTCCCACATGCTCCTTGTGGAACAAAAACTGGCGGTTTAGATTGCTTACGTCAATGGTGTCAAGGTCGATCTAAAATAAAACAAATTACAAAAAAATAACGCGCATTCACGATAAGTTTAACCAGTACTTCATACAAATAAAACATACGATCTCGATGTACGGAAAGCCGGTCAAAACGAGGTTCTTCAAAATTTCACAACCTATACCGCCAGCACCGACTACTAATATCTTTGAATTAGCTATCGCTTCAGACAATTTGTCATCAAATACACCCGTCACCCGCGCAACCATTTTGTTTTCACTTATATTACGCCTTTTTAACAAAATATTAAATCAACGGATATAGACTAATTTTAACAAGACAAAATCACTTTATGTCGCATCGCTTCTGTGTCAAAATTGGCGTCAGCTAGCATAGATTATACAATTCAGCGAGTAGCAACATAGAGTATAATTGGTCAGTATTCAGAGTAAAGTTTTGAAAGAATATTTTTTATCCCCTTCATTTATTTGTAGAAAAGTTGATACATATTTCAATTCACCTTTTTAGAAATCTAAGGATAACTGTCGAGAATATTTCAATCGTTTGCAAAAAAAGGTTTTAGATTAAAAATTCACTTGCTACAAAAATGGTATTTCTAAATTTTCTTAATATGTTTTTTTGACTTTGGTGTAAAGTTGAATTTTTCAACATACGACAAGATTGCGTTCCGGCGTCGAAATAGGTTTTATATATCATCATCATTGTAATGGTAGAAGATGAGCAGATTTTCTACATGTTTGTGAACATTATGAAAATATTAATATGGAAGTAACCCTCAGGGGTGTACGTTTCATGACAATGTTTTCCTGCACTGAAACAAGTAATAGTCAATTTGTAATATAAACACATGATTAAAAAAATGGGAGATGTATGCAGAGTCTGGACTGTGGTTATCCAACAAGGAATTTATTTTTCCAATCAATAGATTTTCCATTCAATTCCGTATAATGAATTCCATACATTTTCTACAAACACAATCATTCCTCTGATTAGTAAGGCTTACTATAGTATAAATTTTCTTTTTCTTTTTACTTAAACTACCTAAACCTACTACTTAAAATTTTTTTTCGTCGGTTTTCAAAGCTTCATATTTTAGATGAAAATAGTACCCATCGGCATTCATAATAGTAATAAATGGATGAACCCAAAATCTTCTTTGTTTCTCTTTCCTGTATCTCCTAAGCGATAAAAAAGTGCACATTTCTTTTTACGATCCATGTCACGACCTAGTTTTTAAACTACGTTCAGTACGGTTGACGGTCGGCGAAGGAATGGTCACCCTGGGAGACGCCTTACCGCACGAAATCGCATCGCAGCAATTCGTGTCGCAATTTTCTGCGTTGCGAATTCGCATCGCGTCGCATCGCAGTTTTGTGTACGAGCCCTATGGGCGGGCATAGTGATGCGCATTATTGGTGTCGATGAGCGTTATCGATAGTGTATTTAATTTTGTCATTATGTAGGATTGTGATAAAAATGAAAGAAAAATAGATAAAACAAGGTATTTATTAAAATAAGAATAATAATGATTTAAAATAAATTATATTAAAAATAAATGTAAATACTTATATCCAAGTTTAAATTGAACAGCAAAAAAAAAATAATAATGATAGTAACTTATTTCTAAAATTAAATCTAAAAGTATTTACATTAAAATTCTACATCAGAGTCATCGTCATCCACATGAATTACGAATTCTTCTGCCAGATGAGATTTTTTCAAGTCTTCATCTTATGAGCATTGCATTAATTTGTAGGTGGGGGTAACGATGAAAAACAAATTATATAACAATTGACAAACAATGATCATAACATAACAATATCGCAGCATCCTTAGTATACCGCACCGCCGCCGTGCACCTGCCTTCGATGACTCATTTGTTTTTATCGATAATGGCGTTGCGCCCGCGCAACATGCTCACCGCCCTAGCCGGCTTATCTATTATGACCCAAACTGCATGGAGAAAAAAATTATACTATACATTCTGTAAAAGAATTAAAACGTACCATTTTTTTAAATTCTTGGTTTAATGTACATACTTTTAAAAACCATTTACAACACTGTCTGGATATTTAAAAACTTTTTACCGAGAAATTTTATTCACCGCAATTATTCAGATGAGTAAAACCGTTTTGACAAAGAGTTCTAAGAATTAAATATGGCTTGGCAGCGTTTCGGGAACTACGATATATGTATCTTTTTATCCAATATTCTTTAGTACCTAAAGTCGAATACGAGCAACGTGGATGGTGATTTATGATATTGGTGATCCCAGACGTGATATTTTCTTGTTGACTTCAATTGAACACTTTAGTTACTTGCTACATTTTATCACCATTTAGCATCAGACGGGATAAAGCATTAACTTATTTAATTAAAAAAAACAAAATACTTTCGAATTCAGGCACTGCGGAATGTCGGATGAGAAAATTTGTCTAAGTTTCCCAAACGCTACCTAGACGAGTTGGTTTACTTATGCCTATTGATCCGTCTACTACTTTGACTCCGTCGTTTCCGATTTGAACCCAGTAGTTGATCAGTGAGACATCGTTAAATATGTGCTGTTTGTCGGCTTGAACTAAGTTTGTCTGGTTGTTTGGTGAACTATCAGGACTTAGACAAGTTCAGTTACGCTGAGGTTTTTTCTCGGAGAAGGTCACAATAAAGAGATTATCCCTCTCCTAAAGGGTATCTATCCAGCTCTCGGTCACGGTTGTTTCATTGTTCAATTCCAAAGTCCTCAGGATGTTTTAATGCCTGCGCATATAACACTCAGCGAATGTCGTTTAGATATTCTGACTTCCGGTCGCATGCGTTACTTACACAATACTCTTGCCTAGAGACTCGTGGACAAAACCCGACACCGCCTTGGGACAGGTGTTACCAGATACCAGGTTTGTCTGTTATAGTATCCTCCTCCTGGCTTCGGGTCTCAGACAACTCAGTTTATTCTATTAATTTCTTTTTCCAGTTCGTACGTATCATCTCTCGGTCTCTCTTATCATCTCTCGGTCTATCATATAATCGGTAACATCTATCGATCTCTTTCGGTGGTACATAGTATTCGTAGCACTCCGCTGTTACCGTAACCGACATCGAAGCACGGACCAGCGGCGTCGACAGGGACTGGGGGCCGGGATTTTTTAATTACTGCTATGGAGTGTTCAGCTTTGTCACTGATCTTGGCCATGGCAAGCTGGTGACCGCAGTTCATGTTTAATTAGAGTTACCATAATATTACCATCAACTTGTAGATTATTTTTAGACAGCAGAAATTAAATATTCCTATGGTTTTGTGCAGTCTGCGAGCTCACTATTAGAGAAGTACTGAAATGAGGCTATTATTGGCGACTATTAAACTCGATATATGATATATTATAGATTAATGTTATTATATAAGATATAAAGCAATGCGATGAGACAGTACAGTTCTTAATTCCCTTAAGCATAGTAGAGATAAAGGGTGTTACTTTGCGGAAATTCATTTTTAGTAAAATTATCAATTTGGAATAATCCGCGAGCACATGGTATATACTTTTAGGCATACGTGACACCTTCCTACCTCCCACAGAGAAAAAGCATTGTTGAAAAGTAGATCATTACTAATTTAATCCCTTGAAGAAGTCGAGACATAGGCATACGCATTATGTTAATTCATCACACGTCACCGAGTTACGGTGTATATGTTTAATGAGTAAACATAAATTTTAATTAGTTTAAAGGTTGCCATTTTACACCTAGTATTTTGCATACGATAAATAAAATAAGCTGGGTCATTGGTGTTGCGGGAACAATCCAGTAGAGGAATCTCATCAAATTCCTGAAAGTCCATTTTATTTAGATCTATGGATTCATAATAAATTATAGATTCTGAGGATCAAATAATGTTTGATAATCACTCGGGGTGCCATTAAGCGCAGCGTTGTTTCAAAGGCTTACACCGGATAAATGCAAATTCTCACCTTAATGTCCGTTTTCTATAAAATATAATTAATATAAAAAAGTGATAGCTTAGTGGGTTGAATGTCGACCACCCGCACGGAGATTCGAGTTCAATAATGCATATTACTTTAGATTTTTAAAATAAGTGCCTATTACAAATCAATTATCACTTCTTTCGGTAAGGGAAAACATAGAGAGGAAATTCTCCATAACGTTCTCTAAAGTGTATATATTAATAAATTATATAGCAGTTTCTGAGATTAATTGAGTACGTGGTACAACTATTACGCGCTTCTCAAATATTGTATTATTTAGAAACAATTTACGGTTCATGTTGTAACATAATTACTCGTGGAGATTTGTCTACTTTAGCCAAATTACGGCTTTCGTCTATCGTTTTATGTACAGTATTTTTCCTTCCACATTTTTCGTCGAAAGGAACTTTTTTTTTCCAAATATTATTCATATTATTTATCATTGTCATCAAACAAACTATGGCAACACATTGATTTATGGTCATGTTTATTTTTTAATTTAGTGATTCTCAAAGTCCATTTCATTCCAATGGGCAACTGACGTATCAACTATAGAACCTTATTGTGAAAACGTACTCCAAGCCCCATAAAAGAATGCTGAAACTTTTGTAGATGATATGAGGAGTAAACCAAATTATATCTATTTCTTGTATTATGATTTTCTGAATAACTTTTCTGTTTGTAGATTTTTAATTATATGATTCTCGTTTCTTATATATGTAATGTAAACGATAGATAAACGAGTATACGGGACAACTAGTGGTAAATATTCATTAAAGGCATCGATGACTTGCCGGCGAAGATAAATTATAATAAAAGTCTTTATCTACCAACATACTTTCATGCCATCATCAACATGTTGTGTTTTCCACAAAGGCATCATTAAATTAATATATGTTGACCTTATAGTACTTGGAAAAACTTTTACAAGTAATTTTTTTTGTAATATTACTATTTAAATTAATATACCGTCTATTAATTTTTTTTACACACTCAGAATCCGCACTAGGATTCCTTGTGTTGCGGGTGATATGGAAAAACACAAACATATGACATCACAAATACCCATGACCCAAGAACAAACATTTATCTCTTATAATAACTAAATTTTTTCTATGTTAATAGCCGACAAATGAGCAAACGAGCCACCTGATGGTAAGTGGTCACCGTCGCCCATGGACATCAGCAAAACCAAAGGTATAATTGATGGGTTGTCGGCCATGAAATGAGAAGGTAAGAAAGAAAGTACTAGTGTTCAAGCCGATTACAATAATCCGTTGAATATTAATAGGAACGTTATATAACCGTGAATAAACGGTAACCTTGGTTATTCGCAGTAATTAATTACTCGTTGTGAAACTGGGACACTGTATCAATAGCTCCTAATGAGTTTGAACGGGTTTCTGTTCCATTCCACATTATAATATATTGTTTTCTCTTTCTAGAATTATATAATAACTTGTATTATAAGTTTTGTAAGTGATTATTGCAGGTAATTTTAGCATTCATCACAATACAACGAGATATGTGGAAGTGATATCTTTACGAAGGTCTACGAAAGTACGGACCTTGTTAATATTTTCAAATCAGTTATTTTTTTTAGAATGAAATACACATTTTTTTAAATTAGCAATATCGACTCACTTCGTTTTAAGAAATAGTTCTGTGTATACCATCAGTCCTAGCAAGGCCTAGCAAGTATTGCCACGACTATTACGAGTATATTTGGGTCTTATGACATTTCCTCACGTAATGGCATATGTGTCATTATCATTATTTCCTTAATTGGTTTCCCATCAGAATCAGTTATCTTTTAACATCTAACATTGATATAAAACATTGATATGTGCCTATTCTGCTTGGCTTTCTACTATTCTCCTCGGAAATTATGCGTGATTCTAAGATTGATTGATATGATTGATTGATAACATGGTCTATCAGTCTGTTCGTTCGTTCGTCCGTCCTTGCTGTCTTTGCCTATCCGTATGTCTGAATGTCTATTTATCTATCTATCTGTCTGTCAGTCTCACCCAATGTCTCTAAATGTCAAACCAATTATGTAGGTAAAACTCGTGTCACGTGTACTTCACGTAAATAAATGAAGTATTATTTAAGAACTAATTTCAGTGTAAGGTTAGATAAGAAAATGTAATTTACTTTCGTCAAACGCATCATGAGATGTAGAAAATATAAATATATTATTATCCTAAAATATTTAACAGGAAGAGCTATGTCAGACACGTTCTCCACGTAATGGAAGGTGTTCATGGGAAAATTATACGGACACATAATTATCATATGTGACGACGTATCAAACTCGTACTGATTATTCTTCGTTCATATATTATCATCATTATGGATTCATTTTATCCATAATAAGCTCGTATTGGCCCCTGAAATATTAACATAACGTAAAACGTCAAGGGAGTACACTCAACGGTAATTCCAGAAAATCAGTCAGTAATTACGAAGCCCGATAAGTATCAATAGCTCGTTATTAGCATGTTTTTGATATTTATTAAGAGTTGGCACGAGTTAATAAATCTTTGATGACACTATTATAAATGTATAAGTTAAGTTAACATTTTGATTCAAATTAGCACAAATGAAAATATGAGTTTACTGCCAAGATGGTTGTTAAATGGCGTTTAAATCACACCTTCGGGTATTTTAAAAAATTTTATAAAACCATAACACTTTAAGGTGAAGAATTATATATTGCTAACTGAATAATCTCTTGGTAATAAATAATCTTATAAGATCTACCTACACATTTTGCACAAGCTTACAATTTTTGGATAAAACGTATACTATAATGGCATGGTATAAATAGTGTAATAGAAAAATAGATGACTATCAGATTATCTGCACGATGAACAAACTAAATGTTTTTTACTTGATATATTGTTCAGGCAGTTTATATTTACCTACGACGAAATTTTCTTGTAATTAAATACTGTCGGCGTGACATTAGCTCGTCTTTCCGCCCTCGAAGTTGAATGATTTGTGTTGTCGTTAAAGTTGGAGGGCAGAGAATGCTCTCAGCATTAAACCCATCGCTTGTACCACTTCATAGTGTCTAATAATGGTTTAAGTAAATGGGTGAATATTTCATTTCGTGCACATTACGCGTCAGACGATAAATAATATATAAAATATTGATAGAATTAAAACCTAATATTATTTTCGTATAGTTTACTTGAGTCTTTACTAGGTGCAATCGTTAAAAAAGAAAATTTTTAATTAAAACAACATTAAATTTTAAAACAAAAACTAAAATTGTAATTACCAGCAATGTCCCATTTCCCAGATTTTACTTTATTGTTACATCTTGTTAGAAACTGTGCATGAAGAACAGATGTTTTATCACTTTTTAATATAATACAATAGGTAGTCTATTCATAGTACATTTTTTATGAATAGAAGAACATACTAAAGTGGTATCTTACCACTTTGAAAAATGTCCTTACAGTTCCCTATAATTACCATCTAACGATACTTTCGCTCTGATATTTTAATATTTTCGCGTAGCTGTGTATCTTGCCTAACATAATATATTCGGCGACAGGCACCCCTTTGCCACCGAGCCAAACACACACCTGAAAGAGAGTTTATGGCTACAGAAATTAAAATTATCCTATGAAATTCTAACGTTGTTCAAAATATTTCTACAAACCATTCATTATATATAAAGTATGTATGTTCAATATTTTATCAATAATTAATATGGGATTAATATGGATGAGTGATTTTTTATTTCTATAATTTTTACAAGTCTGTATACATACGTACGGAATACCGTTAATATATTAAAAATATTAGAAAATCTCATTACCAATCTACTAATTACCATTATTTACCATTCTCTTTTACTCGAATGGTAATTAGAAGAAATGAATGGTAATAATTTATATTATTATTTAGTATTACAATTTCCATCGGTATTAGAGTATTGACCCTAATACCATGCTACCAGACAAAGGTGTCGTACGAGGCGACAGAGGCCGGCACCCGTGTTAAGTGCCAATCGTGATTCAGCTGGAAGCTTGAGAATCATTACTATATTCCATTTCATTTAATTCTAAGCGATGTCTTTTATGTTGCTTATGTTCATGGACGACGGTGAGTGATATTAGATGGCTTGTCTGTTAGTTTGTCAGCTATAATAATAAATAGAATATTTATTCATTACTAGTTATACTTTTCCTCCGAAACGGCTTGACCGATTTTGAGGAAATTTTATATGTATATCCAGTAGGTCTGAGAATAGGTTGTTATCTATTTTTTATACCCTTAAGTGATAAGGGTGGTCTACCACAATTTTTTTATTTTATTTTTTTGGATAAAATTTTTTATTTTCATGTTTTTAGGTGGTGGCATTAAAAATACATACAACCCTAAATTTTCACCTTTCTACCATAAACCCCTATTTTTTACTAGCGATATCAGTAATTAATAATTTTCAACCCAGGTACTGATAAATTATCACTTGATCAGTTATCCCCGCCAGGCGTATACCGGTGTCACTTCTGAGACCCAGTAAACATCACGGAGTAGGGATGAGATCTCTTTTCTCACTACCTACAGTTTTCGGCCATTATTATTATTGTTTGTGCATCAATCGTAATAGTGACATTTACAATTATCATTTTACTATTTCAGTGTTATCTATATCTATTCTAATAAATAAAATTGGAATATCTGTTTGTAATATTTAAATAACCGCTTTTTACTACATGCATATATATCAATGTATATACGGTGCATATACCAAAATAACATTTTTTACTATTTTTGTCTATCTGTCTGTCTGTTTGTTCCGGCTAATCTCTGAAACGGCTGTATCGATTTTGACGGGACTTTCACTGGCAGGTAGCTGATGTAATAAGGAGGACTTTTATTTCTACCATATAACTTTTTTGTTAAATTCCACGCGGACGAAGTCGCGGGCACAGCTATGTTTTAAATAAATTTATCGTTAATTCATATCACACCATGTTTTTCACATGGACAATTGTACGTGGCATGCTCTCGAGTGGGCAAACCATCCAATTTGTTTGTGTTAGCTAAAGATGGGATAACAAAAAATATTGTGCACTCTATTGCGTTAAGATATTGTTTTTAGTATACTTATTATAAGTAGCGATATATGTAATTTATAATTTATATGGCAAAACAACGTTTACCGGATCAGCTAGTAACTATACATATAATTTTTAATAAGTCTACTAAATTATTAAGGTTTAATGAGCAATTTAAGTAATCCCATTATTGATTTAATTTACTTCAGAAAAACTAAGTTCTTTTCCTTTTTACTCCATTTTTATTTATTGTAACTATTAAGATTTTGGATCATAATTGTGTTATTAATTAAAACTACAGTTTCTATGTAAATTTAAAGTAATTATAATAAATAAAAGGCTGATTCACTATTTTAGTTCTAATTCCCATTTTCACCTTTTTCTCATTACCATAAATTGTATCTAATCCCCATAAGTAATAAATGTCATTACCGTTTAGTAAAAAAATAAAAAGCTATGTAATTCCATAACCGTAAGTCTGATTGCTGTCCTTTTCTAAGATTGTTTTTACTATTATTATTCACTTCTTAAAAATCGTATAAAGAACATAATAACGTTTCATTATTTATCTTTCTTCAAAAACATCATAATATGCACGAAATTAAATACACCCAAATATAATTATGTCAGAGACAATCATGATTTTGATTTCTGAACAGAACGCGGCACGTGACTCAAGTGATGATAGCACCGTCGCTGTAACTCGCATTCGGGAACTCGTTCAGGAACCATGCTATAGTCTAGTACCTACAGTAATATAATTAATATCTTTGCTAGTGCCTCTCTGCTAGGGACTGTTACACGTTTCGTTTGTACAATGAAGTCTTGTAGAAACGTTATTCTACTCGAATTACCCAATTATCTGCTCACGTATACTAAAGGTAAATTAAAAGTGAAACAGATTAAAAACCTTTTACTTAAATATTAATAATAACCAAAATAGCCTTAATATGTTCTATAGTAATTGATTCGTATCAGTATAGATCTACAACCAAAATTTGGTTAAAATAAGTCAAGACTACAGCTTAGTAAACGAATTGACAATAAACCATATTGAGACAGCGAGCTGGTTGCCTCTCAGAGTCGTACATGTTTGACTTTATAAATAGTTACTGATATTTCTTACAAATGATTTTATTTAATAAAATAAGTTAATGCTTGACTACAATTCCACGTGATGGTAAGTGGTGATGAAGTCGAAGATGTTAAAGGTACTAACTTATAAAAGCCTATTCACACTTCTCTCGAACACTCCCACATCATACGAGTACGTAGTAGGGAATACCTACGCGGGCTAACTACTCCAGTCCCTTGCGGTACATGTAACTTTGAACAATTTACGTTAAATATAAAATATTTTGAAGAATGAAATATCTTATAACAACATTAGCAAACTGCACTCGCTTACTGCGATACATTAGTACAAACCGTAACGAATACGGATGATCCATTTCTGATATTAGCGCGAACAAAAATTAATAAAGGCCCCTAATAGTAGTTTTTCTCATATATCCTTCATGTACAGAAAGTGATCAGTTAGAATTTTATTATACGTATAGATATAGTCTTGATTATAATAAATTCACCAATACATATCTTCATACATATTGCATATAGATTGATAAAATAAAAACACTTCTGTTAAGAGAAACACTGTGATATGGGTTATATTTATGGGAATTGGATTAAAGCAAACACCATAATCTAATATTTCCGGCTGTTGGGTACAGATTGTCAAATATAATTCAACTAAAATAAATAAATTTCTGACAATGTCAATAACATAAACGAAATCACCTCTATTTATTTATTTGTTTGTTCTCTGTTGGAAATTTTAGTAAAATCGTATGCATGGTTCATTAATATACTATTTATGAGGTGAAAAATACAATGCCATGTTAATATCATTTTGTAAATGAAAATAATTGAAAATATATATTTTTAAACAAGATGCCTCCTAAGGGAAAAGGAAAAGGTAAAGAACCACCTCCAGCAGCTAAGGGGGCAATGGGGCCGCCTCCGAAGCCGAAGAAGCCTCCACCACCGCCAGCTTGCTTCGGGCCAGAAGACTTGGCTAAGTTCAAAGAAATGTTTAAAGCACATGATGAGGAAAACATTGATAAAGTGAGATGTATGATAACATGTCATTAGATACTAAAACGATTTAGTAGCAATATTAGTTAGTACAAATATTAGGAAGTTATAGGTTTTAGCGCAGGTGTAGATACAGTGAAATAAGTTCGAGTCCGTGATAAGATTAAGCGTTTATTTGCACAACACACTAGCACCAGGTCTATATTACGGACAGAAGAATAGAAGTAGAGTAAAAGCGAAGTTTAAACAGCACGGTGAAGGAAGAAAGACATAGAAACAGCAGACGATCGGTAGCGAAAACAATTCGAATGTCCAACGGTTAGAAGCGCGTATGCGAGCGGCACAGATATCGCGGCGGAGCGTCATTCGTGGACTGATCTCGAAGTAACTCGAGCCGGTGAGCCGGTTTAGCAGGCGGCGTACGCGCCGAGTGAGCGGTACCTGCGTGACCTCACACGCCGGCCGCATACTACGGTCACCGCTGGCTTTGCTTCCGAATTATATTTTATATGCTCTGGTGAATAATGTGTATATGTGTGTGTTTGTGTGTAGGTGTCGTTTGGTGGGTGTCCCCACAAAGTATTTATGCGAATTGGTGTTATTGCCCCATACGAGTACCAGTTGGTCCAAATGTGAGTTGGTAGGTACTACTACGATTACATATATTTGCAAGAATCATACTTATTTTATCCCTTTCTACTGGCTTATCTCGTAATGTACGCGGATTTTTATGTTATAAGTGATTGATTAATAGCCAAAAACATTTATAGGTGAGTGGCTATTAATCAATACCATCCTGGCTATTAATCAATATTGTTTTAAATTAAAGATAATCTTCTTCATATAGTAACATGTAGTAACAGTTACATAGTCACATTATAATAGAATAATGAACGCGTACTTATAGCCAAGTACAGCAATACTTCGTTAGGCGTAGATTTATTGACATTTAAAAGGGAAGTAAATGCTTTTCCTAATATGAGGATGTTTAATCGACATATAAATTGAATAAACATTTCATAATGTAAGAGCAAAATATTGCTTTATAGTTGCTGAATGATTGTATGCTGACCGATGTAATAATAAATTTTCCTTTAAGACACTAGTAATCCACCCTCACTTAGCGTTCGAAAACATGATTTTTACTTTCATAAATGGTAATCATGCCCTCATTGTTATCGGACGTTTTTAAATTTTTCCTGATTCGATGCACCTAAATTTTTCCCGTCTATCTATTTGTAAAATCCTTATGAAAATTAGTGCCGAAATTTTTGAGATTATCGCAGTCAGAGACAGATAATTTGTTTTCTAATGGCAGACAGACATCTTTGGAATATACCTAGAGTAATGTACCTTTCTAATATTAAAAGAATATTTCAAATGTGTGCCGTGGTTCCGGAGAATATCCTTCGCATATACAAAAACTCACAAAATTTACCCTCTTAAAATATTAATACAAATAAACATTACATTATAAAATTTTACTATTGATACGTTAATTCAATTCTGCTGTTATTATTGAGTATTTTTAAATTTAATTATTATACAGGTGAAGCTGGAAGCTATTCCATTGATGCTGAGAAAACTCGGTTTCAATCCAAAAGGCCATGAAGTAAAGCAGCTTTTTACACAATTTCTAGAAGATGAATACGTAGATACAGTAGAATATCACGAGTGGTTGTTTATGATTGAAGCGAAAATGAATTGGGGGGATGACTTTGAGGTCGCTGTAACCAAAGCATTTGCTGCCTTAGGCCACGATGATGCAGAAACTGGTATAACGGACTTAGAATTATTAAGAGAAGAGCTCTTTAACTGGGGTGAGCCACTTACTGAAATAGAATTTGTTGATTGGTTAAGATTGGCCACCAAAGACAAAACATATAACCCAGAAGACGGTTCATTTAATTACGTCAAGTTTATAGAGAATATGAATAGCAAGGATGAAAAGTACATACAGGAACCTATAAACTTCTTTAAATTAGATCAGAAGACTTTGGCGGCGATGGCTATGAAGAAGGCTCAAGAGGAGAAAGAGGAACAGGAAAAGAAAGACGCTGAGCGACGCGCTAGAGAGGAGGCTAAGAGGCAGAAAATGATTGCTGATGGTCTATTGCCATCTAACTAATTATTACCGCTGTCAATGGATTTGATCTTTCACAGTATTTTATTACCTTCAATGTGTTTTCAACGTTATTTAATAATGGTAAAATACAACTATAATCAGTTCTTTCTTAATTAATAATCAACATTAAATTGAATATTCAAATTGTTCACTTTTAGTATCCTTGCAATTTATCAATAAAGCTGAGCAAGAAACTAGACTACTAAGTCTTAATTGAAGAAGCATTTCAATAAAGACATTTTTATCTTCTAAGGCGTCTCCCAGGATATTAATCTTTTAAATACATATTCATGTAGCGATGAAGGCAGGTTTGTATAATTTATATCTCGCTAAGAAATGGGACGAAGTTAATGGGAATATTTTTCGCATCATGTCTGATTTACGCAGGGAATATGATCCGGAGTTACATTACGTACAGAAATGATATTCGGTGATATAGTTTGTAATGTTATAATAAAAGATCTAGATATTTTTAGAAGATATAATGTATTTAAGAATTCCTGGCGGTTACAATGACTAAAATACAGTAGTTACAAGATTAAGAAACTAAAAAGAAGGTCACTT
>PDGT01000116.1:432911-453725 GCA_003671415.1 Megathymus violae | reverse complement strand
TCAAGTAACCACTGTTGCGACCCACACGCGAGAGAGACTGCTCCGTATCGTAATTGTAACTTCACTCGTGAGACTGTTCGTGTCGATATCCAAGAGTTGCGACCCATACGCGAGAGACTGCTGCAACTCGTCACAGCTCGCCTTTTATATCTCACATTTTCTCCATTGATTCTCTTACTATGTTCTATTTACAAATTTAAAATTTCTATTCAGCCTTAATAAATAAAATTACCAAAAAGGATAAAAATTATACAAGTTAAAAATAAAAGTAATCATGATGACAATAATTTAGAACATTTGTCAAACATTTGACAACAATAACAAAACATTTAACTAATAAAATATATAAAGAAATTACAGAATAAATGGTTAAAAGATACAGGAAATTATAAAAGAAGTTAACCAAAGGAGTACTATAAGAATTACAAACTATGCGAGTGCCAAAATACTAGATTTAAAAACATGTAAGTATTGTGAATATTACAAGTTTTAAGTAGATTTTTCTATTGATTAGTGTTTAAAAACAGTAAAGGTAGCGGGTGCGAGGGCGCGTCAGTGGCGGCAAAAATAATGTTAAGTACTGCTATCGGAAGAGTTTTTCGTGTCAATACCATAAAATATAAGGTCTGTTAGAAGAAATTTCATTATGGAATTCGCAGTCATATGTAGGTACCATAATTATTTGGCGAGTGATTAATTTACTTTTATATGCGTGTATTTGAAAAAAAAATATTTTGAGTTTGAACGTTCAAATGTATGGGTATCATTAGTTTTTCTGTAATTTTTTGATGGTTTTGCATAATTCCACTGACACTGGACTGTGTCTAATATACATTTATCTCAAGAAACCAATCATTTCTAGCGAATTAGAAGCTAAAACAATATAAAAGTTTTAAGTTAGAGGTCGTAAATAAAGTTTGACATTCATATTAAAAAATGATGTATATTCTACTTAAAAAAAACCAATAGTTACGGAAGTTGAAAAAATATTATATAATTTATTGTTCACTCTATAATAAGACATATTAATATTAACAGTAGATTTTTCATGTTTTTTATTACTATTTTAATTTGTAATATTTATTGATTTTACCTTCCGATAGTTGTGAGGGAATGTCGATGTTATGTTAAATACAATATGGGGTGAGTCGTCTGGGATCCTCGAAGTGTGCTGGGCGTTAGTAAAGAAGAAGGAATATTTATTCAGTCACTACAAAACTAACCACTTACAATAGGGCTTACATAATACACAATTAATTTCTGCTTACAGCAATTTTGAATTTCAGTACGGTAAGGAAAAAAACAAAAATAAGATATAAAACCAAAAAGAAAAAGAAAACAAAATAATAAAAAAAACCTATAGAATACATCATAAAAATGAATATATAGTTTTAGCAGCATTGACTGAGAGATGCGCTTATCCTGTTCGTCTTTAATCGTTGGAGTTGTACGATTTTTCCAATAATTTGCTTCAATGCGCTTTCTACCTGCTGGAGACGTGGGTCTGCTTACGTGAAGGGAAGCGAAGAAAATAAGTTTGTGTATATATCATACTTATCAGTTAAAGCAACTTAAGCTCGTGTGAAAAAAAAGAGTTGACACATAGAGGAGAAAAGGGTACTAAATTGTCTCGGCTTTTGCCTATTTATATATTGCTAGGGTCCCTGACCTTCCTTTGGGAAACATAGTCCTTAAGTTTGTACTGATAACCGCATTGCAAAGATTGAGTATTAATTTGACATCCACAATACTAATTCAAAATCAACAACTCCTTAATAATCGGTATTAGCAAAACCTTCTTATGATATTTTTTGTTCGAAACATTCGTAATTATAATGTGACCCAATTTATAATGTTGAATCCCATTTACCCATTTTGGGGTCAGCTTTCGGAGTTCGGCTGTTCTCTTGGCTTTCGACTTTAGGTACTTCGGGCCTTTCATTATTTATATTTCCTTAGAAAATCACACCGAATAAATTTGCGTCAAAACAAAATAGCACAGTGCCTATTTTGTTAATTCTAATAGTTTTTCCGACACCTTAGATTTCTGTATCAGGTACTTTAGAACTTAAGTTTTTATAAACCTTTTTACATTATACGTTTTACTCTAGCAGCATTTCGATATCGCTAACCATCCATCCTTGAGTCTAACCCAACCTACCTGAGTGCACCTGCTGGACATTGGAAGTGCCCTTGTCGAGTTTCCCCCTAGTTCAATCCAGGCAATACTCGTTCATGTTTACGTGTAGATTTTTATCTGCAAAACTTCCTACCCTCGTTTTTCTAGAATTATGAGTGAAATATATACGTTCCGGTTACAGTCTCGAAAATTGGGAAAAAATAATAGGCGGGATGTCCTTATCCGTCGTTGTCGATAGCATCAATCTAAGGCGTTATGGACGTCCATGGGTGATGGTGACACTTACCATCTGCTGGTAACTTGACTATTTACTTTAAAAATATATATTTTTCTGAACCACACTCAATGAGTTTTCCTATGGCGGCATTTCGCTCTCAGATTTTGACTGATTCTTCAGTGTTGCTCGCCGTTTCTTCTCCTTTTTATTACATCTTAATTAATACCTGAACACTTCATTCATTTTAGACATAAACAATTGAGTTAAATAATTAATTATAGTCGATTTATATAACGAGCTGTGGTACTCTAGTTGTTTGACCACCTGACCCCCTCCCCCCTCCGGGAGTTGTGCTGTACGACAGTGTGCTGTGCTGAATTGTCGAATTTGGATGTATATACGCTAGTGCAATTTAAAACGCGTAAATATTGCATTTGAACTAAGAATGACTGATTTCAATGTAACAAGGATGTAAATGGAAATAAAGAATCGAAAAAATGTACAGAGAAAATCCAAAATCCACAATTTTATCACAAGCTTAGAAAAATCAGAGAAGGAATAAATATAACGAGAACGTAACAATATGTTCCATGTTTACAGAAACGAGAAAGGAAAGAATTACAATAAGAAAAGATGTGTGCTATACAAATTGCTGCCCGTATAGAATAATAATTGTTGTAGGGCAATAAACAGTAATCATATATGTACTTATTTACCCATCGTTTGCCTTCGTATAATGAATAAGCTACCACAAAACATGTAATATTTATCAAAATATTCTTTTAAATAGTTATAATCAGTTGTAAAAGCTTATCAATAACAATCTTGGTGGCCTGCGGTTTTTTGATTAGTTTGAAAATGTTATTTAGCCGTTCGTTATTTGATAGTATTGATGAAGGGATTTCTAATTTGCGCAGACGTAGTATTACGCAACAGTCAAAAGATTTATTTTGATTATATTCGGAAGTCATGTTCCAAATGATGCGTTTTACTTCCTAAGAAACAAAATTCTTCAACGATAAGGAAAACGATGGGGTGACATAAGAGTGTCAAATCGTTGACATATGTCATATATTTTAATATTAGACTCATGCAGGCTCTTGTGTGACATTAATGTATACTAATATAAAATGCGTTTGCAGCATCATACATGCTTAAAACCTCATTATTGCTAGAATTTTAATCATATATATGATAGAATAAAATAATAAACTCACATAAAAAAGTAATAATAGTTACGAAATCATTAATTATTAAAAAACATAATAAATGTTCTTTGATATAATTTCAAGGGACAGTGATATAATATTTGTACTACGCGAGGTAATTTTGTTTATCATACACTAGCGGCCCGCCCCGGTTTCGCACGGGTGTACTTTTATTTTTAAACATTTTGAGATATATTTATAATTTTATCTTTATAAAGGATATATTCAATGTTGCTGCCTTATTCACTGACGCTGTCTTATTCTATTATCAGTTTTCTTCTTTTTCTGTTTTCTACACTTAAATTGTCATCATATCGTTCGATGGAGTGGTAAACGAATCTTTTGGTTGTATATATTAAAATTTTTCAGTAGTTCGAATATCTATTTTCGCGCGTATCCGCACCGATGCAACGCGATAACTCGGTCTTCTTGAAGCATCGAATCCATATTTAAAAATAAATTAAATTCTAAAAAGTGCACAGTTTTATTTTCGTAAAACATTCAAAATTCGAATTCAACAAATATTTTTGTGGCCAGCATTCAAAATTCAAAAGTATTCATTGGGTGACAGAACTTATGTATTTTATTAAAAGTTTGATCAGCAACAATATTTTTTTCCGTAGCGAAATGAGGGCGAGTCACTAGTATTTGATAAAGGGAGTTTTAAATAAATGAAGTTGAAGAACGGCGCTAAAAAAAAGTTATGCAGATGGTAATAAAAGTAATGTTGCCATATTTTGTGTTGTGTTTTCGTTGTATTGCATAAATAGCTTTTTGTATATGAGTGACAGGGAATGCAATAATGTATTTTTTTTTGTATATGTTCTTCTCAAGAAAATAAACTAATTACTGAAATACATGCAATATAAAAAATATATGTTATATCAGTATAAAAATATGTCATAATCAGCGTTCCCGGTGGTAAATTTAATGAGGTAAAATAAAAGCAGCAATATAATCGACATTTGAGAGTTAGTCGGTCTGTTGGCACAAATCGTAGTTCTTCAATTTTATAACTTAAATTTAACAGCGTACAGTTAAATTGCCAAAAGACAAAATGGTACGAGGCGCAGTTTAATGTGAAGTTACATAAGCTTGGACCGCATCCAAACGTGGTACGGATGCCGTTTGACATATTGTTCAATTTCAGTATTAATTACAGTACTCATTGTAATTGTTCACTAAAGTTTTTTTCATAAAACTAACAAATTACATCGTATTGAAACCCTTGAAGTAGCTACGCGTAAAATATTATTCACTAGCAAATAAATCTCGCTTCGGTTCAAACAAACTACGGCTTGCGAAATAGCACCAGCATTGTTTTAGGGCTGGGTTTTCTGGAATCGAACCCGACAAGTAAGGTCATTGTCAACTGGACTACGGGGTCGTACGTGCCCTATGTACTTATCTATGACGTCTATGCTAGGCAAATACCTTCCCAGAAAATACAAAATTTGTCACTTACACTAACAATTTTGTTAGCGATTTTAATTAATTATTTTACTTATTAATTGATACAATATTTGGGAACCGATTCGACATCAACCACAATGTCAGAGACTTATTTACGTTACAGGGTATTTTAATAAAAGTTGTTGTGGTTGTTTCTATACTTATTATACTTTTACAAGTCTTTTATACAAGTCTTTTATACTTATTATAGTAGTAGGTCTCTCATATTTTTCTTTCATTCTTGACATTTTTAAGTAACTTATTTCTATTTATTTTATTTGATAGTACTTGTATACATTTTTTATGTTTCTGGAAGAGACCGCTTCTCATTTTATCTCTGAATCTCTTCATTATTGTGTTGGCGTACATATTAAATAGTTTTTTATCGATTAAGACAATCTCGTAAGTAACTTTATACCATAAATAGAATTATTCGGATGACCAGGTAAGTAATTTTAAACGAATTTGCGACGGCGAGCCGGATAGCTGAAAATTTCAGGCATCAACGAGAAAATATCGGTTAATCTGAAACGCTGATGTTGCCTTTTAGCCTTAAGACTTTGCCCACATGGCAAATGGGAAATTGCTTTTATTATTGCTACGATTACGTCTAGTACCTTGTTTGAGCTTATGAGCTATTTGTTAACGGAGTTATAAAAAGAGGGTGGTTATATGAAATATTTTTTTCTATGTTTGTTCTTCGATGGTTTCTAGGTTGATCATCATAATTATATTTTCGTTTGCAAGATTATGTAGTAGCGACACGGTCCCGTGAAAATATGGTGAAGAACTTGAAAGTATGGTGATTCTGGAGATGAACAATTGGCTCTGATAACAGAAAGTGGCCAATGAAAAGTAAACGTAATTCAAGATTATTTTTACTGGTGGCTATTAATTTGAAAACTCTGTACTACTATACAAACCTGTAGGATCTGTCTGTATATTTTAATTTTATTGCCATATTTTGTGATAAATATTTGTATTACAATGTTCACCTAAATCCAAAACCTCTTCATAGATCTTAATAAAAATTAGTCTGTTATTTCTATACTACTATATAAATCTGTACGTTGTTTCTGCACATTTAATTTATTGCCATATTAGGTATTCCCCCGCCCGCTTCGCTGGTTGGTTAAATTCTTTAAATTGTGTATATCTCCGGTTACATTGATTATTTTTATTTCCACCTTATTTGTGCTTTAACAAGTTCAAATATGATAATCATAAGCCTTATATTTTGCTTCTACTATCATTACGAAAACGAAGATCATGGAGGTTAAAGGCGGGTCATATCCGCTTGTAGAATTCTCATAGTGGCAGCTCTACATTGATCGACTCTACGTGTATGTTTAAGGGGCGATTAATTACGTAAAATAGCAAATGTTTGGTTCTTCTTTTGGGCGTTGAAATTGCCCAGGACTGACTGCACCGATTGGAAATAGCACGCTTAATAGTTGCTACTAGTAAGTATACATCAAAATCTTTGTCGTAAATCATTATTTGGTGGTAAAAATCACAGGCAAATTTTGCTGAATACTTTTTGTGAATATTGCATTGTTACAGACAGCCAATGATTGTAATTTATACGATGAAGTGATTTGTAAAAGTTATTTTTGAGGTTTGTTGAATTTAATTGGCGTAGATTTAACAATTTATATGGTTAATTTCCTCAACCTCTCTGAAACAGTAGAACAGAGAGATTTATTGCGACACAAGTCATGTCGCTGAATATAATTGCTAATAAATGGTACTAGGAACCTTAGAAAATTCACTGCTGTACAAAATACGTAACATTTTTTGCGTTCCTTAGTTCAATAGTATTATCCTTACCTTTTATATGTAATATATTATTATTATTATTTGATAGATAGCTATTTCATTATAATAAAATTTTACTCGGACAGTAGGTATTATTCAAAAACATATTTTTCATGAAATTTTGTCTGTCTCATTGTCTGCCTATGCAAACCACACCACACGTTCACAACCACAGATTCAAAGAGAACTGAAAACATTTATCAGATTTACTGTAAGTGACGTTATGGATCCATTATCCAGGCTACTTTTCATACTACGAAATAAGTGTTACTACGGACAATCAACAAATATGGAATAGTGAACGAAGCTTTGATGGCTATTCCACAGCAATTGCAATAAGTGAATACGTCTCTAATTCACACAGCGAACTAAGAGAACTGGGTAAGCAGATATTTAATACGAAAGGTGCATAAAAAATTGGTGCATAAACGAGGATTATTAAACTCCTGATAAAAATTAATAATATGTTTCTAGAGCAGGTGCTATTTGACATGTGAGGCGCAGGTTTTCTGAAGCGAAGGGAGGGCGAGTTACTAGTAAGTTTATACTGAATATCTTTCATGTTTCCTTCTCCAATAGCACAGACAGAGCTGAGAGAGTCATATTTCGTAGTTTGTCGTTACTCAGCTTGTTTAGAAAAATTGATGCCGATAAATAATAAAGGTGGATATTTTTTGGGTAATTAAATTAGTCTAATTAAATTTTACTTGCCTATGGCTGCGGCATGTTGAAATAATGACTCGGCTTATTAAAAAATAATAATAAATCCGTTAAGACAATAGTTTTTTTATTGATGTGTAAGTAGCTCCATCTATGTTTGACTCCAAGCTAATAATATTAATTAAATAAACTTTCACACCCTCACACTAAGATCTCCGTGTCGCTGGTCTGGGTCATGCTCATTCGTCGGCTATACACATAAAAAATCTAATCATGCGTTTTAAATACAAACAAAAGTAATTTCCGATATACGGAATCTAAACATGAAATCTGTACACTCAGCGATTTTTTAATTCAATAAAGCCGACACGGTAAAACGTGGAGCAAAGTAATAAATAAGGAAAAGCCTGTGTTTTCGCACCATTCCGCGAAACAGATTGCGTGTAATGTCGTTCTGGCGACTCAAATTTCCTTTGTGCATGCTTTAAGAGCTGTTTAAATACCGCTTGTATTTATTAAGATTAAATACGTCCCAGCTCCATTTTTTGTTTTGTTATTGGTAATGAAGCCTTCAAAAATACCCACAGTTTGGTCCTCTATTCTGCGTGGGTTTTCCATTGATTTAAGCCCTCCCCAGCTGTCTTAATAGACATTATTAGGATTTTCGGTTTTCTTTCAATAAATACAGATTAACGTTGTTCGTAAATGTTGATATATATCTTGTTCATTTTATAAAGAACAATTGGTATCCGTTCTAATTAATCAATTAAAGATGGAAAAAAATGTGATAAAAATAGTACCGAAAACGTAGTAGAATAAAAGTAAAAATAACAGAATTTGATTCAGGAATAGACAAAATAACGACGTTATTTTATAGTCTATGATTTATAGATATATTGACTCGTGCGGCAGACAATGAGAAGGATATTTATCAACAACACAGAGTACATTAGTATATACTGCTCAACAACTAGACTACAGCGGCATCTACCGTAACCTAGTTATATTTGAACTACCTCGAAAAACAAATATATTGTGTAAATATGAACACTAGCTATACGAGCAGTAGCAGATGATAGCTATACGATGAATAATATTAATACGAGAAGAAAAGGTTTGTACCTCATACTGATTGTATTTCTTTTGTTTGTTTATTCGGTAGCTATGGCTCGTCTATTTTAGTGTTGTCAATCAAACATTTAAAAAAAAGTTGTTTTGTCAAACTATCATATAATTGTAAATTTGTATTGTAAAAACTTACAATAATAGTCAAAGATAACACAATTCGGTTCCATTTTTCCTCTGTGTATCAATCGATTCGCAGTAAGTGCCGAGCTGTGATATCAATAAAAAAAAAATTTAAACAGAACGTTATTAAATGACTGGGGTTGAATTTCGACGAGGCGTACACTAGTACATTAAGTATAATTACTAGTACCGCACACATGATTTTTCGGAAAGCATGATCATTATATTTAAAAATAAGGTGCGGCAAGCATTCGTTACAATTATTACTCGCTTTTATCGAGCGTTTTATAAATTTGTTATATTTATAACAAACCCAAAACGTTCCTCTATCAACTGTTGAAAGCCGCATGAAAATCCGTGCAGTAGTTTCTGAGATAATTTCGTTTAAAAAAAGACCAAGTTATACCAAGTTCACACTGTAAATATGATTCACACTTTTGCTTATATTATACCATGGTCGTTAACTCTCACAAAATCTCGCATAAACCACAGCTGGCCTGATTGCTGGAGAATGTTACAGTATTTAGAGTTTTGACGTTGAAGTTTGAATAAATACATATAAATAATAAACAATGAATGATCAGTGTACCATAAAGTTGTATAAACTATTAACACTAATTCTAAAATTCGTACATATATACGTATTTTGAAACGACACATGACGAATCTACAGAGAAAGAGAAGCCTTTGTTCCGTCACTTGTGGTCTCGTGTCGCTGATATAAACGTGCTAGGAAATTTGAATATTGAGTGTCGTCTGTCGATGCGAAAAGGTTTATTGTGTCGCCCCGTGCTCGTTTCGTTTTGAAATGCTGAGCAATGTCTGCGTACGAGGTGTTATAACACCTGTATAAGACTTTTAGTCTGTTTTTACCGGGAATTTGTACATGGAATATTTTTTGTAAATTTCAATCTAGTCAGCGTTCGTTATGGACAGAGGCAAAATCATGTTTTTTGAAATTTTATTTTGTATGTATGACCACGTATCTACATACACACACACTACACCACCGAACAGATTTGGATGCTACGTAGCATTTTAATATGATAATAATAGTATTGTTTTTATTATTAATAATATTGGTAATCATCTAGGATTCTTTTTATTCTGGGAAATTGAACTGTTCCCGCGGGACACAAAATAAAAGATAATATGGGAATTCTATTTATAAAGCAGTGAATAAAATTTTAATTGCTTGGCTCCACAGAATTAAAAAAAAAACATTCCTAAAACCTTGCGGGTGCTATTTCTAAATGCGTAAGGCATAGATTTTCTGAAGCTTAATGTGGGTTACAGAGATGTTGCATAGAAATAAAAAAGTAAGTAAGTAAATTTTTTTTTTCATAATCATCACCTCATCAATCTTCCCCGTTATCCGGGGTCGGCGCAGTATGTCTTTTCCTTCCATTCGTCGCGCTTCCCTGTCATACTTGTTCACTCCCATCTCATTCATATCACTCTAAAAGAATCCATCCACCGTTTCTTGGGCCATCCTCGCGCTCTGTATCCATCCACATTCATAGCAGGGATGTTATGGAGCTCCGTAATCGTAACCGAACCTGTCAGATACTTGAAATAAAATATATCCTAAACCGTAACCGAATCCGGTAAAAAAGTTTCGAATAATTTCGAATAGGCGCAGTCTAAATGGAACATGATAAGAGAAGTTTTCGCTGTCTGAGCCGATACACTTGTCGCGTCACATTCAACTTTAGACAGTTTTTAATGTTTCATTTTTAGGGGTTTTTCTATTATTATAATAACAAATAATATATGGACAAAAAATCAAAATGTTACTTTGTATTATTGTATACATTATATTTTTTTCCAAGTCCAAAATCATAAATAATTTCGTATCCGTAACCGAAACCGATATGATATTATTCATACATCCGTATCCATATCCAGATCCGAAATTTCATATCCATAACGTCCCTAATTTATAGTCATCGCTTTTTTGGTCACATGATTTTTATCCCTTCACATCCCATGCGCAAACCAATATATATTTTTCTATAATACATTATCCATGCTAAACTAAAGTAATAAACGAAGTACTTGAATAAGTTTAATTTTTACTGAAAATATTTTATTTAATCCGACACAAGCATTTTAGTTTCGTTTGGAGGTTATATCTTTAAAAGGGACTCTTTGAGCAATTACGGGTCACTATTCAAAGAGACGGACGGAATAAAATTGCTGTAAAATTATTTTAATACAGTGAATTTCTAGCCAGGAGATACCTCGCTGTGTTTAATTACAAAGTCACGATTATTGTATTCCCTAGTAACACTCCCGCAATAGAATTGTTAATATAAATAAATACAAGATCTAAATTCTGTCACACTAAATTGTCTGACTTTACTGGGAATCGCACCCGGAACCTACAATCAGCAGACAGGGTCCTCACCAACTGGACCTTTAACACGTTATGTAATGCTGTTATCGGTAGTGTCCTATCAAAAGTATAAGAATTGTCCTATTGCTATGACGGGGTCTCTACTTCAGGAGCTTTTCTCGGCGATTTCGTATCAGGCGGTCGTGCTGAGTTGCGAAGTGGTCGTAATCGATGTGCTGTTTGCTGACGTTTAGTGGGTTATTGGTTAGTGGTTAGTGGATATTTAGTGGGTTTTAATATGACTAAATATAATATACTAGAGACATGGCTGTGTGTAATATATATGTTCTAAATACATAAACATATGTATGAATGTGGGACAAAGGTGCCCACACTAGCAAACCCACTCTCTCGTTTCACTTAGGGAAACATAATCATTACGTTTACAAATCGTCCCCGAAGCATGCAGATTGTTAGATATTTGTATCGAGCTGTTCCGGTTTGTCGTATTTTATTTTCGGAGTTACTTTTTAGAGTTCTTTGAATTAAATACATATTTATTAATTGAAATAACTTCAAAAAATTGTTACATTAGTAATCTGTCAAAAGAGTTTATATATTTTTTTACTTATTTATTCTATCTCTTATCGCGCCTCAACAAACCCTTTTCCCGAATTGTAAAGTATTCTAGTTACTGATCCATAATATGAGTTACAAATGTGTGAAGTCTCTATGTAATCTCTTTTTTGTTTGCGTGATACCATTAGAGACAAAAATAAAAATAAATTGCCTCATATTCATAACAAAGTTTAACCACCCACCTAAATAAAACTTTAACACGGGTGGTTGCTCTATTAGCAGTTTAATTTTGGGTTCGGTTTATTACCTATACTATATCGTATGAATCTTACAAAAGCACAACCATTTACTATCATTCATCTTACAGAGCTATTAGTGAAACATAAAGAAACAGTTAATTCATTTCACTTGTGCAACTATTATTGTGCTTTACGCAACTACAAGAAACATTTACTTAATGAGCGTATCATCCAAATGATGTTAGTTAATGTGTTTAAGGTATAATAAACTGAATCTGCCTTGTGTTCTTATTAGATATACTATTCGGAAAGGAGAGTGGTTCACTATTTATACATGTTTTACATGCTTACAGGGAAACAAGAAATTTATATGACAATTCTAAGAGTTTAAACTTCCACGGAAAACAAAAAATATCCATTAATGTATTAAACTGTTACACTAAGGTTACCGTATTTATCGTTAAATATTATCTTATATGTCGGGATCGTTTTCCTCCTAGTAGGCATATGTAATCATAGAATTAGTAAAATAAACACACCAGATAAATTCCCTGCACTGAATCTAATATTTAAAAGTCAGGAACTAATAAAATCTTACGCGATTCACAAGATTTTAAAGGAATTGGAGCTGTTGAATTTACAACTACACATCGAATCGTCAGCCATCACGCAAAGCGAACTAAACTGACAGTCCTTACGACATGACAGCGTCACTAGCCACTGCATCCGGAGTTAGCCGCTCCAAGAATACAGTCTACGTAAATCATCCACTATTGATGATCCATTAAATTAAATGATTTCTCAAATAGAAAGTGCCGTTATATAGGATATATTAATATTTATATGCATAATATTATATACCCCGTTTGTCCACAATAGCACTAAATTTCATACAGTTTTTTATCTCTAAAACAATCATTCTCCGGGAAGGTTGTTACTATTATAATAATTATTAATATTAGTACAGAGACAGTAGGTTATTACGTGATATAAGTATAATATATAACAGGGTAAATGAAAGAGAATATAGGTTAATTAACGTATGACTTAGTTTGTTGGGAAACTCGCTTGTTCGTTAACCGGCACGAGCTTCGAGACCAGTGTTGCCAACTCGGATTTTGAAAAAGGCGTAGGCCAGATTAGAAAATTACGTAGAAATAGTAAAATTTCCATATAGAAAATACGTAGATCTACGTACTTTTTTTCTGAATGAAATCAAGGGAGTAGGGTAAGTAAAAGTGAATAAAACGACAATTTATATGACCCTAAAAGTAGCAGATAGCAGACAAAGAATAAATAAAAAAAAATACCGTTAGCAAACAAAAGAAATTCTAGGAATGACCACTTGTAGATCATTTAAAAAAGGTTGCTACTTTTAGAGTCATCCTCAAAGTATTTAAATTATTCAATTTTTATTTTCTTCCCGGTCTTATTTAGTCACATTTTCTTGGACATAATCCTGAAAATTAATTATTATTTGGAAACTAAGTAAGATAAATATGTGAAGTTAAAGATAAACATATTACCTGGAAACATTTGCCCTAAATGGCCTTTACACGGTACAGAACGTTTTAAATTTGAGCAATGCATCAGGGTTTAAAAACCTTAAATTTTTCAGTGACACTTTGTTTTTAAAATTAATGGCGCGGCGTGCTGATGGCGAGGCGAGTGTGCCATAGTATGAAACGGAACGTTTATTAACTTTTTTCGCGAAAGGAAAGGAAATTATACCCTTCTATCGTTTTTGCAAATTTGGACAATTTTGATAGAAAATACGTAGATTCTGGGACTAAAGTTAAGTACACACTGTGCCGACATCAAGTGATTGGGATGAGGGCCGGGAAATGATGATATTTTATAATAGATACTTAACATTTGTTACTGGGCTCTGATATATAAAATATGTATTACACACATTCTAAGTTACACAGAGTTAGCGTAACATGTCTTTGTATTATTACGATTATTCAGCATAAATAGGTACCATAAACATTACAACATAAGGGAAACGTAAGCTGCTTAATGGAATATATTAAACATTGTACGTCATGAGAGAACTTTACATAATTCAGAACAGACGAGAGTTGTTTGCTATTAAATTAAATAATAATAAGCACTCTGGGTCTTTTTATAAATGTTTCTCTGCATTCGTATTTCTATTGCAACACCAGCACGAAGACAGACAAAACTCAGAGTGCACACCAGTCGCGCATTCGACGTTTTTTGTAGCGTGAAAGGCAAACGAGAATGCTCCAGAAGAAAGCTCGTTCAACAATTTGTATGTGGGCGGTAAAAGAGCGAGTGCGCGTGGGCGTGCGAGTGGAGGATTTCCACGAATGCAGTCCATGTCGAGGGAACTTCATTAAAATGAAGACGGCGACTGGTGCGATGATGGAAAGGTGACGTGGGCTACAGTTGGGCTACAGTGGGATACAGTTCCTTGGAGTATTTACAGTTGTGTGAACCAATATCTTTCGTAAGACTTAAAGGTTCCAACCTGTCGGTGATTTGTGGGTCATCAACGACTGTTTTTGCGCGTTTTTGTACGGCGTCAAATGGATTGACATGAAATTTTGATGCCCTTATCCAAAGACGAGACCAGTACTCCATATGAGTCGTGACTTGTGCTTCGTAAAGCATTAGCAGGTGGTATCTTTGAACTACCAAAGGAGACAGCAGAGCAGATGGCATGGCAGTCCCGTCTTTAACTAATATTTAAACTACATGTAATGTAAGGAGGTGAAAAAGAAGTGTTCGGAAGAAAGGGTCTGTGTTAATGACTCGTTGTAGAAGCTACATATATTATTGGTTGCGCAATTAGCGTAGTGGAAGCTCCAGTTAAATGCGTCGATGCTTATTGCGCCACCAAATTGATTACGGTACTGAGTAAGCATATACCAGGTAAGGTATTCTCCGTAGAGCTATATCCATTTTATTGGTAGCTCGACTGGGTTCGCAAGCGAAGATTGCTTAGAAGCGCCTAATTAAGTACTGTAAGTAGTGTTATAAGTTATTAATATCTACATAGCTGATTATTCCAAATGGGCATCGCGTTTGTTCCTTTCTGTTTATGTGTTCAGGAGTATTTTGGTTCCTGTAAAAACTTTAATACTACGGATTTAGGAAGCAATATTCCGTATTTTTTTTTAATTTACGGCTCTGTACGATTGGATAAACCTGGGTATGATAGACGGATGTAATAACAAAGAGGCTAAAAGTGTTTCTCCCTCTTTTTATTGGATGTATGTAATCTTATAACTAGTAAAAGAATAAAAATATATCCAAACCCTTGTCGCATGACACATGAAATAAGAAAAGAATCCCTACAATTGAATTGTAAATTATCAAGACAGACAAGCTCGATGAAAACGCCTCTAAAACCTTAGAATCTTAAGTTTCATATTCAATTGTACGCGCTTTTTTTATCAGTGAAATTTTCCAGTGTATCAACCGTAAAATTCGATTGATCGCTGCGTCGCCAGGAACGAAAACAGATTGACTGTCAGGCGCGCGGTGTGCTACCGAAGCTGATAGATAGGAATATGCAAACTTTATGTAAATAACAGCCGGGCATACTGCAGTCAAACGGGGGTTTTACACATACATAAACTCAGTAATGTCATATAGATCTAAAATTGATTTACCTTTTTTTATTATTAAGTTGAAGGGACTGATACTTTTATTTTTTATCATTACATATGACCAAATGTATGACTTCAAAATTATAATTTCGTATACCTCATCAGACGGACAGACAAATTATGTATTTCTTCGTCCATAAGAAAATAATTATGATTTCGTTCACTGAATTTTTTTTGAGGTTCCTTGTGTGGGAAGTATTCAATCTTTCACATTCTATCTTTTTTATTGTAAAACTGGACGGAGAAAGTTGTAATTTAGTATCCATAGACTTTGTTTCATGGTCAAATGGCGAATGAGTATTCTAATCAAATGCATAATATTACATGTTGTTTTTACATACAGTAAGTTAATGCTTGACAACATTCTCACCTGATGGTAAGCGGTGATAAAGTCTTAAATGTTGAGCGCATTAACTTACAATAGCCTATTCACTCTCCTCTTGAAGACTCCCGCGTCATATATAGTCGGGAACATCGACGCGGGCAAGCTATTCCAGTCCTTTGCAGTGCCCATGAAGGAACAAATTTACACGTCAAATTAATAAGCTGGTTATGAGGGTCACACATATATATTAATAAAATTTAAAAATGCATAGTTTTAATTATATATTTAAGAAAATCGCGCAACGTCATCATTTACCAATTACTCCGCTCTTCGAAACTACTGAGCTCCAAAGTAGCAAAAAAATTCATCTAAATATATTTTTAAAATAGCTATCAAGAAAACCCATAACAAAATCCTAAGTTATTAAATTAGTATTCATTTACTTTGAGACAATCCGCAAGCACAATGTATGATGGTATATACTTTTATACATGCATAGAATCTCCTTCCCTCCCACGAAGAAAAACATGCAATTATAATAAATAAAAGTATATAACAACATATATATCTCACTAACACGTGTTTTGCTCCGAAACAGCATCCTCAGGGTAAGTAGACTTTACGAGCATTTTATGTAAAGCCTAGCTTGTACAGACGCCTGATACTATTAACCATATAAAATCCTAAGTCTTCATTTTTATAAGTAACCTAAAATAACCCTGAATACCTTACATACGATACGCAGTCACACGCAAATCCTATTCAGGTTTGTCCGAAATCATATGTAGGGGACATCAATATATCGGTTGATGATAATTTCAATATTTTTTTTTATTTACATCTCTTTGTAATTGTAGTGTGTACAGTTTAGAAGGGAAAGGCAGCGCCGTTAAAATAATCAAATGCAATGAGGGCAGTTTGAACACAAATTTATTAAAGTAAAATGCTTATTGTAAATGTATTCATGATTGCTACATACATACTGCGGAGCTGCTGTTTTGCGTTCGCTATAGTCCAGGTGTCTGAAGACTCGTGTACGGGCGTAATAGCCCGTACATTAATATTTTCTATCAGGTGCCGTTTAAGAGACGCTGAAACTCAAATCTCGTCCTCCCAATAAATTGTGTAGCAAACAATTTCCATGCCGAACCCATCGATTGGTTAGTGATGCTCAACTGGACGGAACGTACCCTTTTCTTACGAATGGCTTTGCATAGATTTTGAGATACGTGACCTACATATAACCCGACTCTATGCGTGATGGGCGGTGAAATATATTAACGTTTACTGCATAATTTTTTTAAAGATTTCCCTGTCTTGGGGGATTCGTTAAGCCGTCTGTTCTATTTTTTACCGTTAGATAGCAGTTGATAAGTCAGATTGGGAGTTTTTCGGGTTGTATAAGAAATTTTCACACTTGAATTGGCTACTACCATCTAAAATCCTCCCTGGAGTAATGGGCTCTAGACATCTTTAATTACGAGAAGAGTCGCGTACTCTGCAGTAGACCGCTAATTAGAATGAAGCTATGTAATATATGCATGAATCTTCATTGTAATAAAAAATGTTTCTATAAGATAGTTATCGTTTCCATTTTGTCTATATCCATTTTATTCAAATCTTATCTACGTTTAGGAACGGTTTTACAGTCAACAAGATTAAATATTCAATTATTTGATTAATACGGGGGATGATTCCATTCTCTTAAATATTCAATTAATTGATTAATACGGGGGATGATTCCATTCTCTGTACCAAGTCAAATTACACATAGCAGTTTTCGTTTTGAAAGCTGATTATTTTAAAAATTTGGTAAATGGCATGCCAGACAAACAATCAGTAAACAACAGCGTAACAAGTAATAGGGCTGAATTTATACATATATTATGTCTAAAAAATTTAATAGAAATTGAAGGGTTTTTCATGATGCAGACTGAGGCACATTAAATCTATACAAATATTATAAAGTGAAAGTCCCAATGTTGTATATTTCTATATATATTTTGCCTTTGTGTACATGCGGAGTATGCTGTCCAAAAGTAATCTCTGGGACCACGGCACCTTTTTGTAAAGTGTTTTACCATTTAAAAGGAATATTATTACATATGATTATTGGCTATATACTCGTATGTAGTATAAAACAAATTCTCCGTCTTTGTCTGTCTTGTCAATAGCCGACAAATGATCACAAAGGCTCCTAGACCGCAAGTTGTCAAAGCATATACAGTTTATGAAAACAAATGTGTCACCGACGTGTTACCGACCAAGATGAGTGAGAGAAGAGTCTTTTATTACTGGTTCTTTGATACTGCAATTAAAATATGAAAAGACATATCACGGTTCAGCTCATAGCTCAGTCAGGTGGGTGCATCACGAGCAGGGGAGTTCGGTGTGGACACAAATACGAGTGCCCCTCGCACCCTCAAACACATCCATACTGTAAACGGAGGGTAGACGGACAAAACACTAAGCTGATGTATATACAGCACTTTGTAATATAATCTTTTTGTTTCCAAGAACAAATGGAGGTCGTAAGACCCATGTTAGAGAAATTACAGTATCTCACATTCTATACTGTTATTCATTCTTTATCTTACATAAAATATTTCTCAGTGAATCTGTATGCCGTATAAATAACCATAAACTAAAAGTAAACTAATATTTCGCAATAAAACAGTTTACAGAAACGTAAGGAGATGGTATTTATCGACGCGTGAAAAAAGGTTAATGATTGCATATGCAACGTTTCTTTGGTTAGATGCAAACTAAATAAGCACTTTGAAGGTCAACGAAAATAGCTATTGATTGGGTTTATCACAAAGAAAATCTGTTTAGAAATCAGATTACCTTTCTACTGTGACGACTAAATTAATTGGTTCTAGGTTTCTATTCCAACCGGAGCAGATAATTGTGATGAATAAGTAAACATTTATTCCGTAAACGCTTGGTCATGTTATTTATTGTCTCTTATATGTGAGTGGTCGTGAATGCAGTATTAGAAGTGTGATATTGTCAGCGTTTATTTTTTACTAGCAAAGCGTTTTTCTTCGATTCAGAAAAACTACGCTTTACGCTTAAAAATAGCACCTGCAATGTTTTAGGACTGGGTTTATCTCGTTGTGTGAAATACAAATATATTAATTTATAAATAAATATTTTTTTTATTAATGGACGGATTGCAATGAAACGTACTTTACATTTTAAATGAGATTTACTGCAATATAATAGTAAAAACCATAACTAAATCGATTAAGCCGTTTCTGAGATTAGTGCGCATGAACGCACAGACAAACAGGCAAAAATTCTAACAACTATTGTTTTGGGTTCATTTGTTAATAAAAACTCCTGATAATAGTTTTTCCCATATATACTTCATGTGGGGAAAGTGATCAGTTAATATTTTACTATATATACATATAGATTTTGAGTTTGCCGGCAGTCAGGAAGCGAACCTGAAATGCGGTAAAGTCCAGTTTAACCTCAACGGTATTTGCGTGTGTCAGTAAAAATTGTTTTATATGTGACGAAGTTGGAGACCCACTTAATAATCGCGATGACTGCAGCCTCGGCCAGCATTTTTTTTATTTTAACACTGTTCTTTATGACAATAACTGAATAACTATTAGACGGGTGATAAATTTTAACCGCAATGGGTACTCACTTTTTTTGTACCGATAATTTATTTTACATGAATCATGGTCATTGCAAGAACGATTATGGATGATATATGGTCGATGGATAGTAGAATGGAAAAATGGGGTATGGAAAAATTATGTGTTCACGATGATATAAGATTAAAATTATGTTGGTCATTGGGTGGTAAATGGTCACATTCGCCCATGAATATGATCGATGATAAGATAAGGGTGGTGGATTGTCAGGGAGGTATGAACATGGGCATTAATATCCTTGAGATATTTGTTGTCTGGTTGTTCAGTGATCACATAAAACAATTCAAAACTAAAATTTAAATCTGTTGGTGGTTCTATTATATAAATAATAAATATACTGGGTGGTCTTATGGGTGGGTGGGATAGCTGGGGCCCACCGATCTCCAACGGAACTATTGCCATACCCTTCTTAGTTGTTCAGCAGAATGTGCATCAAGGGGAGATGTTCTCGCAGGCCAGGTTGGTCAGACCCACATACACCACAAACAATGCATCGACCGCGTCAGATGACTGACTGGTGGTCGTCAATAGGCTATCAGGTATTCCGACTACTATTTTATCTGCTTCAAAAACAAATACGCCACCATTATCAACCATAATTTATAGTCATGATAGTTTATTTCTGATTGAATCATGAATTTGTCATCGAGACTAGTGTCAACAATCAATTTCCTGAACCCACAGATTATAGTGTATCATATCATTGACAGAATCTTTTCCTCAATTTGTCCGCTCTCGCCGCAGTGGTATGATAAATTACATTCCATTATTTCTACCTGTCTCATCGGATTGGGATTAGACTCGTCATAGGCTAGCTGACAAATTATCATCTTGGAAAATATACATTTTCATTCGGTAATATCTAAAAATATTGAATGTTATTTCTACATTTTTCTACAATGTGTAATGAACCGAAAATTACCTTAATTCGATATAAGCATTGGTTGGGATTACGAAAATTTTCGATCAGACAAATTCTGTAGTTGATTGAGTAGTTATATACATTGATACATTAATGAATTCATTATTATAGATTATAGATAGATTTATAGATATTATCTTATATACCAATATACTAAATATTGATCTATTTGGGTTTGTTAAAAATAGTTTTCTAGATCATTTGTTTGCTTTTCATTTTTAAAACATGTCTCTGAAAGTTTAAATGAAGTGATACCTGTTTCAGCAGTGCTGGTGGACATGAACAAAGCATAAGTTATTTACATAGCAAAAAAGGGGCATGAGGTATTTAAAACGAATGCATACTATATAACTGTA
>PDGT01000116.1:401851-432073 GCA_003671415.1 Megathymus violae | reverse complement strand
GCGTCTTAAATGAAATAATTAATATTAATTATATTAATTACTGAACTCAATAAATATTTCACACCATCTCAAGTTCTTGATCCTGATGTCAAACGTAACACGCTAGAAGGATTGTTAATTTTATCAGTTACAAATGTAGTTTCGAATTTTCCCTGAAAATCGAGGAAAATGTTAAAAATTCTATATTAGCTATCTCCTTAACAGTCACTGATAAAGATGGCGTATTTATTTATTTAATCTCTATTGACCACAATATAATACGGTATAAATGGCGAGCTTAATGCTAAATGCGTATTCTTGAAAATGATTAATAAAGTCCTTACTACGCCTATTCTTATTCAAATTTTCAACAGTTCTATATCTTCATTTTCTTTTCCGTCAGCGCCTGAAAATGGACGATCATTTTTCGTTTACCTAAGATTACTAATTCATCTTCTATGTCCCATTTCCGCCGGACATATATTTTAATTTTCCTCTATAAAGTTGCAGAAAATATCATACATCGATAACCCTCCGACTTCTTCCTCATCTTTCCTCTCTCCTCATCAGTCAGAGTCTCGTTCAGGTCACATCACAGTCACTGCACTGCTGAAAATAATTGAAGATATTCGTATGGCCATGAGTAATGAATATTTTAAGTTGTTAAACTTATTGGATTTTAGCAGTGCATTCAACTCAATAGATTTCGATGTTTTCCTTCAGATTCTCGTGTATATATCGTATAATATATCTTTACCCACCAGTGTGTGTGGGTTAGTTCTTATTTTCGAGATCGTTTACAGCTTGTTCCCCTTGATGACAATCTGTCCCGAATGATGTGATGTAGTCGCGGGCGTTCCTCATTGTGGCGACTAATTCCCCATATTGTTTTCTGCCATCATTAACCCTATTTATTAGTAATGTTATCTCATCTGGTCCAGATCTTGTGAACTCAGAGTAAATCCCGTTCAGACACAATTTCAAATAAATACCTACATAGCCAATATCAGTTGATATAGCTCTAATAAGTAATAAAACTACGTAGCCAATTAAATCTACTGTCACTACTTCTGTTTAGTATTCCTATAATTTACGCTGTTGCAGCGAAGTACTAAGGAGTGATATTTGCTAGTAATTTATTCTGGAAAGCGTATATTGTTGAAGTCAACCAGAAGGTTCACTTTTGGGTGCGTTCGCTGAAAAGAATTCAAAATATCCTGCCCTTCAAAGTTAAAATTTCACTTGCCCACACATTAATCAAACCTTTCATAGATTAAGCTTTTTGGATGTCATCGAGCAGCTCCAAAATAAATTTGAGCGCTTGCAAAACTTGACTATTCACTGTATTTTCGTACTCAAAATTCGATTAAATATCTCAATTTCGCAAGGATTTCGAGTAGCTTCGAATTGTCAGGAACACTCGTCTCTTGTTTATATTTTTCTTCCATTAAGATGCTCTTATATCCACATCTTTCTACTGTCAGAGATTCTGAAACAATCTCGGTGTTTAAAAAAAACACGTCTCAAACTGTGAACTTAATAAATAAAATAAAAAAAAACTACTTCTCGCTACTCCAATGTCCCATTACTTTCTCTACTTTATCCTGAATTCCCCCACTCCTGCCATCCTCCCTTCTACTCATACTCTCTACTCTCACGTTCTTCTTATTCTATGTATTTTTGTAATCGGTATAGATTAAGGCTTTTATCCCCTGTAACATGGAGAGCGTGTAATGGAATGCAATATAACGAACATAAATCTTATGCCGTTATATCTATTTTATATAAAATGTAAGTATCTTCTGGATTATTGGCATAGAACGGTATACCATTAGCATAACTTTCAATTATTGTTGCAATAACTATTCAATACAAATTCTAAGGTAGATTTCAAAGAGGAGATAACAATTCTGGGTAATGTTGGGTTATTGGAAACAAAATAAATGTAAATTTCTCGTGTATTGCAGGAATAGAGTTATAATTAAGGTTTATTTAAGATTCTTATACTTAAAAACTTGAACGTTTACAGACTCACAATTCTGCACTAGGATTCCTTGTGTTACGGGTAGCATGGTACACAAATATGAAATCACAGATACCCATGAGCAATCAATCATTTATTTCCCACAAATTTCTGCAAAAAATATTACTTCTTAACTTCATAATAATTCTGTCTTCGTAATTCAAGTGACCTGGGGTGCACTTTACCACGTTGATCCAGTGCGGAGTAGTGGAGAAGAGGTCAACGCAGTTGTCAAAAGTTCTTATTCTAGGCCTCGGGGAGGGCTTAGAAAATAAATAAAGGTTCACACACTTACACCCTTGCATTTGGTATCCCTGTGTTGCGAGTGGCATGGATATAAACAAACATGACATTACAAACACTCATTAAACAGCAAAATGCCCTCAGAAATGAGAAACTATTGATTAAATTATGCCACTAACTGTCACCCATTCAACAGCCAACCGCACTTGTGATTGCTTAACTGAGCCGCCGGGCTATGAGTGAAGCGATTATATTTTATCTATTCAATGTATTCGTGTATAATCTTTTGGTAATTTTATGGTACGATGATATTAATCCAACCAATACCGCACGATAGAACGGCTATTAACATAAATCTTGTAAGTAACTGAACATGTTACTAAGTACCCAAAACCGCCCTTTGCTTGCATACCTATGGTTATGCAGTGACAATTTGAGTTTAATGGATTTGTACATAACGGAATTACTCGCGGTCACCACGTAAACTGATTACACCATTACTACGTGTAATGTAATCCAGCAAAATTAAATTTGCAGATACATAGTTCCTGTATATGATTCCTGTGAATATGATTTTAAGCTTAAAAATGTCGTCGTGGATTGTATATTTTTAAAATTGTACGTACGGGTAGAGTTATAATTAATAGCAATTTCGCCGTGACCACAATCCATGCAATATGATTGATCACCGTATAATATAAAATTAGCGAGTACTTGTACAATGTCAAACATATTGACTGAGCATTATCACAATTCTTACGATTAGGTCAAAATTTCGGCTTGCAATGTTACACTATATGTGTTCTAAAAATGTCTACGATCCAATATGATATTACCTTAAAATCATAAACAGATATTGTACTTGTTAGAAGGAAACCTCAGAAAATACAATAAACAAAAACCAATAAATAAAAATAACCTAAAACGTAAAACAAAATATTATCGTTGTTATTCCTTTAAAAGGGAGCATGGAAATGTTGGATGATAACACACAGCTGGATAGGAACGAAAAATTGAAAGGATATGATAATAATAGCAAAACTGAAATTAAAGTTCTTTTTTAACACGCTTACTATACATTGCGTCTAAATAACTGTAATGAAACAATAAATTGGATATAAATGACGTTAATTAGGCAATTTACATTTTACACCTGTATTAATGTCAGAAATGATAATACAACGATTTCATAGAGATGACCTGGTATTTTCTATCTAATAGAATAATAAGAATTGAATGCTACGTGGCTAAACCATCAAGTCATAATTGTTATCATAATTATTCTTAAGAAAAAATTTGTTTCAAATGAATAGGCCTCCCCTAAAATGTCCCTGTAGCCCGGGAGCAGAATAGGGCTACGGTATCCCCTGTCTGTCGTAAGAGGCGACTAAAAGGGAGCTTCCGGGGTCGTGGGCGGCTAGGGTGGGAGCCTGAACCAACCTGCCAACGACCCCGGGAAGGACGTCGGTATGTGTAGCCGCATACCGGCGTAACACCAGAAATTCGGGGATGATTGTCCGCTTATCCTGAGCAGAGCCCGACAGGGCACGCGCTCATAGGACTCCGGTCGTGTTCCGATGGAAATCCCGGAGTCCTATCATAGCGCCGAGGAAGGCCACCGGGGGGGGTTTCAGTGCGGTAAAAATCCCACATAACCCGGCGTCGCTCCCACGGCACCGGGTGTACCTTTTGAAGGTTTCCCCTTCGTCAAAAAAAAAAAGGCCTCCCCTAATTTGCGCAATTCTAGCCGGTTCTGATCTCTCTGAATTCAACGTTTTCCTGCAGTTTTCTTCAGGTCATCAGTTCACCTGGCCGAGAGGCGACCTGTGTTCTTACTAAGGCATAGACGCCATTTGTGGTCTTTTCTTCCTCATCGGTTATACGTCCTACAAACGATGCACTCTGCCCATTGCCACTTCAGCCGGTTTATTCTATCCAGAATTCAACGGCGGAAATGACGCGTATTGAATCTTTTTATAATTGAATTACGTTTATTATTTATATAGTTGATAGTATCAGGCATTACTTTGTGGAAATTCATTGTTATTAAATTAATATTAATTTACTTTGCAACAATCCGCAAACACAATGTATGATGGTATATATTTCTAGGTTTCATGCATGTATAGAAATATATACCATCATACATTGTGTTTGCGGATTGTTGCAAAGTAAATTAATACTAATTTAATATTATTTATATGTTAAGTAATATAAAGTTAAGTAAAGATTACTGTATTGCTTTATCTTATCCGTGGATTGTATGTTTTTTCTGTCTTTCTTTCTAATATTATTGAAGAAAATGTTAGGTTAAAGGCAATCGAAAGAAGATACATTTAGGCAACGATTCATGGGAAATCGAAAAACTTCTGAACGAATCGCACGCATCTACATAAATATGATATAAATTCTACTAGTACTAAGTTTTACGAGTTCAGCCAAATCCTTCCGAATTTCTTAACAAGGAAAAAATAAAAGATTTGGGAATTGAGGTACGGAAAATGTTTAAAAAAAAGTGAAAATGACAAATGTCAGTTCTAATGCTAACGGAAGCCCTTCGAAATATACTAAAAATGGCGACCAAGAAAAAATAAGATATCACAAACACCCGTGACCCGAGTACTAACATTTATTTATGACATAAACATTACGATACACTCTACATGTTTATCTAACAGGAGTAGGATGTGCAGGGCGTGTACCGTGGCGCGGCGCCCCAATATGGTGGGCGAACACGATGCACTTGCAACGATACTTTTTGAACTGATAACAGACACCTACAGCGACAAATGTCTTTAGCTAGTAAACATTTCAATAAATGATTTAATATCTTATGTTATAAATAAAAACTAGAGTAGATACTTGTTGATTGCAAGTACGCATCCGGAATATTTGCGGTTGAAGTTATCCGACTGGAGCTTGTGTTCCGCTTCACTAATTAGTTTGCGTAACGTCCACGAGCCGCAAGTCACGACATTCAGAATTTGTTTTTTTTTTAATTAGAAATGTCGCGCTATTCATTTAATTGCTGGGTTCAGTTAGTTTATATTAGTGGTACAAACTCATAAAAATTGTGTTTATTACGAGAGTCATCACGTGAGTATCTTCAATCCGAAAGTCATGTTGTCTAATTACGAGTCGGCTTCTGGTCGGAGACGTGCCCTTCTTTTATTTGGCAAGTACTGCGTTCGAGTGCATTAATATTCTGCGCGACGCGTTAAAAACGAACGCCACAACTCTGTCGCTTTTAAAAATTAACAATATACACAATTAAAATTACGTTCGTCCACATGACATAATGACTACCGTCCATGCTTGTCGCCGCTGCTGACACCCACTGTTACTATTCGTCATAAACTCATAACGGAAATGTAATGTTTGTTATCGATGTACTTGTTTGGATTTTTCGTTCGGCTTACTGTTGCCACACCTACACGTGTCACGCCGAAACGCGAAAATCACTACATAATTAGCTTTTTTTAAACGTTTACACACTCACCCCCGCACTAGGGTTCCCTGGTTGCGGCTAGCATGGATATACACTAATATGATATTACAAACATCCAAGATCCGAAAACTATCATTTATCTGTCACATAAATGTCTGCCCCGGCTGAGAACCGAATCCGGGACTCCTCGCTCGGCAGGCGTGGTTGGGTTGGGATAGACCAATTGGGCCATGGGGTCGCTTAACTTAGCATATTTTTTTTTTATATTATTGGTCATTATCAACGATTTTTAATCTTGAAAAGTAGATCTGTTCTCGTGGAATGAAAATGAAAAATATTCTCCTAAGAAATTGGTAAACAAAGTTTTTATTCTGAAACTATTTCAATAAATTAATGTTTCTATTTCATAAAACTAGAATAGTCAATCCCTAAAACAGTAAACCGTGAAATCTATTCAAATTCCAATTTGTTTTTCACATAGGTGTACACATAATTTTTTGCTTCTGCTGCCTACTATTATAGGATTTAATAAATAAAATTCCATATCAATTCCTTAATGCGCGGGTGTCGGTTGTGTCGTGGGCACTGTCAGGACTTGATCTTCTTTTGGTAAGACTAAGACCAAAGCCTACGCAAAGACAAGACTGTGTCTGCAATTCTCGCGTTTTGCAGTTACGTTGAACCTTAGCTTTTTATTGTTTATTACAATTGAAAATTTTGCATTATATTAAGAATAAAATTAATAATAGTCGGCAAATTATATAGAAGACTGAAGAGTGTAATGAATGTTCGGTACTGAATTCTCTTCAGCAGTGGTGGGTCGGAAATATCAAGTAACTGGATGCCATATTCCCAAAATTGTTCATCGCAACATTGGAACACGTGTTTCTGGTTGATGGAATGGAAAAGACGTTGTATAAATATGATTAGCGAGTATGTCGCACACATACGGTATATTGACGACGTACCAACTCATACTGGAAGATTCCCTGAAAGAATTTAGCACGATGCTTGGGGACTTGAACAAGGCCTCACAACGAGTATTAAGACGAACGTGGACAAGATTATCCTTAACGAACTCCTATCGGTAATTGTTGACGGTGCTGCTTTCGAAGTTGTAAACCATTATATTTACCTGGGACGAGTGACCCAATTGCGTAAGTCAATTAAAAAAAAAAAAGAATCTAAGAATCAAAGTCAGGTCGGTCGCGTTCGGGAAACTAGGACACATTTTGTCACCCAAAATATCACAGTGAACAAAAAAGAAAATATTGGCAGTTGGCATTGGATGGCATTCGGTTATAATACATGATGGTTTAGAGTTGACTTTATTTATACCTAAGTTAAAGTCGCACACCATACTATAAAGATACATAGCTATGCCCGGTATTTCTCTGCGTGATCCAATTTTTTATGATAAACGTCGTAGTAGGTAGACGAAGAACCGATTACCGGATAAAGTACATAGTCACATAATCGAAAGGACCGATAACTGTTGGAGAATAAATATCCTCGAAAGTGTGCTGTCTGAGGTGACACCTTAAAAATCTGAATTGTTCCTTAGTCAATGTTTCGTTATGTGCTTTCACGATTTTGCCTAATTTCCGCTCATTTGGTTGTGCAAATTCTACACACTTCGGTATTGTAGCATATAAAACTAGTAAAATTATTTATAGTACTCCCATCACAACTGATGATCTCAAAGATTAGGCATCGTGTATGCTAACACATTTAATCCTACCGTTCAAATAAGAAGCAATAAAACTGAGCGCAGTGTACTTTCAGCCACGAATATCATCGGGCCTCTATGTATTGTGATAGATCACGTTCAACATCTTCATTTAAAATCTCTACTTAAAAAAGCTTTTAGAAATAATTAAACGGATTTAAACTTTAGAGTAACAACGCTTGTATGATTATTTTGACATACCTTTGTTGATTTTCGTACAACTTTAAACTGTACAATAAAATTAATGAGCTAAACTTTTAGAGTGTGAATGAAGGTATAATTTGTTTCTAAATGATGTGTAGAAGAATCATATTCGCACAAGCGAAACGGTAGTCTGCGCCTAGTGGGTCAATATAATCGATATGAAGCTGACTAGCGAAACGGGCCGTTGGGTTGGGGCCTCCCGCTAGGAGCAAGTTAGAATGCCATTCGGCATTTCTCTGTATTCACTTTCATAAAATTATTTAAACGTGTGACTGAGAAATTAGGTTCCAGTTTTTTTGTTTCGTTCAGCTGGAGCCAATCAAGTCCGGCGTGTATGGTCACGGTTTATAGATCGATTATTGTTATGAGTAACAGAAACGAGGTCCACGACGTGTCCGTCATCGTGAATCGTGAGGATGCGTTAAATGTGAACCGGCGAGTGGTGGCGCTGTTCCTTTTTCTTCCCTCTTACGGGAGGAGGATGGTGAATGCTCATGCATACCAGCGCAGCCGGCTACGCTGGTTATGTGGGACTCTTACCCACTAAGGCTTTGATCGTGCGGCCTCTAAGCCTTCATCGGATGCGCTGCTCGAATAGGATCGGTGAACAAAAAAAACTGTGAAGTGAGTTAATCCATAAATTCATATTTTATGTTAAATGTTAATATTGCGTGACCTTCAAACTAGGATTTACAAAGGGTGGACTAAGCTAAGACTATCTAAGAATCAACCCCCCCCCTAGACCCCTAGCGCGGCAAGGTCACTATGAACTGAGTAATAAATTATGGCACTAGCGACTATCCATTTAATTACCATCCTCTCGTGAAGATCGATCACTTATGATTGACTTGAACAGTCTTGAGTTAATAATGCTCTAAATATTCTTTTTTCTATCTGTTTCACTTTATTATACACACAATAAAAAAATTATTCATTCTATAAATTAAAATAAAATATGGACTAAAAATAACGTTAAATTAAAATAAAGTAAGAGAATAAAATTCATTATTATATAAGAATATACATCTTATGAAGAAAACGTATACTTTTTTAAGTGAGATAAAAAGATTTGGGTTTATAAGCGTTTTTCAATAAAATATAATGCCTTTCATAAACAACTTCAATCTTTAAATCCTACGTTTTGAAAATTACTGAATATTTTTTTATATTGTTTTAGGTACTCAAAATAATATCGTTGATCCTTTTTTAGTATCTTAGTTTCTCTAAGTATCATTGGATACGTAAATATTGTGTTTTACCCGGTTAAATAGTAATAAATGAGATTAAATTGTCTTAAGACGATTTAAGGGTAGGCAATAGAATATATTAGATTAGGCGATTTTAACGCCTAGAGATTCTTGAATGTCTAGTACATAAAGGGGTAATCTTTGACATATTATGAAAGAAACTTATGTACATATAAACCGCCGTAAGCCATCTCTTAGATATGGGTTTTTAAAAATCATAATGAAATCACTCCTTGTTACGCTTGCGTGGTCTTTAATTTATACCCTGATAGAATAATAATTCGTTGAATTTGGGAAATTTTGCCTCATTTAATAAAGCGCGTGAGAAATCCCGTTTAAATTTTACGCAATAATATAATCAAATAAACGCAAAATGGGGAATTGTTTTTTTTAATTAAGGCGGAGTCCAAGGCCTTACTTATGATGAACGCAAGTGATTGACCACGCGAAACAGCTACGGGAGTGGTCGAACAAAATAAAAAAATTATGTGTTTGGTGGAGCATATTCTAGGCCTTGTCAATTATGGAGAGACATTCGGCCCTTGCTGTGTTTGAAGTGCAAAGGTAGAAAATTAAGTTATGTAGCCAAGTGTAATTCGCACTCCACACACCTTTGAAAAATTATGGACTTATATGAATTATCGTTCATATAAGTGCTGTGTGATCAAGCACTTTCTGCTACTTGGCAATTAATAAGTGTAGTACATGACATACCTACATACCTTGCCAACTTATATTTTTACGTTGAGAACCGCCTACGATTGGCTATTAAACTTCGCAATACTTACTACTTAGTTCATATAGCATAATGTTGTCTAGTCGCAAGTCATAAAGAATCATAATTTAGCAAGATTAAACTTTATCAAGTGCGATTAAGGATTAAATTTGCAACAAGTATTAAACATTTTTATCTTGAACGACTAAAATAAAGTTTTATTATTATATGTGATATTGTTTTAAAATATCTAGCCTGTGTTTAATCACTGCCGCTTGAATGCCCTACATATTAAACTGTATTAGCACCCGCATTTCGCTTCAAGACAAACATGATCCACATGTTCACAACTAATAACAACATCAGAAACAATTTTTACTAGTTTTTATTAGGCGTTTTTTAAATGTTTCCTGAATCTATATACATAAATCTTTTTGTGAAATACTCAATCTTTCTGTATAATCACATTAACATCCGTATAACAGTTTTGAGTTTTGAGATTTAATACCAAGACATAGTCTAAGGCAGACCTGAGCCCTTGTGCCTTGGGACCTATACATATGAATATTTTATAAAAAAATTGTTTAATTGTTTTTATGTCTAGCAATTCAATAATATTAAAAACATAAATGTAAAAAATATTAAGACAATTACTTAGATAAATAAAGCAGTTAAAGGTGGTAAAATAAAAAGTAAATTAACAGTATATAAAAATAAAGCACACTCGCACCCCGCACTAACATTCTTTGTGTTGCGGCTGACGTGGATATAAATAACTCATCGCTTACATACACGATGTGAAAAAAAAAATATTTGTCAAACCCGTGGGTTACTCAGTCAGTAGCTATGACACAACTATGAAATATAGTTCTGTAGTTGAAGGTTTTATTATTGAATATTTTCAAAGACCTCTCTATCGCATCTATCTAGGTACACAAATATTTATGAGTTTAAAGCTGTTTTTGATATTCCAAAGCCTCCATGACGGCTCTTTCGCAGCCCGTTCAATGTGGGCTAGTTCATCCGCTGGTGATGACAGTTTTGAGAAACTTAATTTATTTTAGCAAATTAAAGTTTATTTATTGTAGAAATTGAAAGGTAGCAACGTGGTATTGTATTTTGGCTTTAACAACTGCGACTGAGGGTGATCCAAAAGTGAAAGGGAAAAACGTTAAACCTTGAACATTCGGGCACTTCTTGTGGGACAGGAACCCTCGGAGTTCCGTGTTGGGTCGTTTGTTTCTCGTGAAAATTTTTGGCTTATATTTGACAGTAGTAGGTGAGGCTTGGATAGAACCCCTTTTTATTTAATGGAAATTGATATAATTAAAGCTTGGACAACTAACGCGTTCAGGCATTTTAAAAAAAATTTATTAAGTTAATTATGACTCCCTTTAAAATTTGGTTTGACAATAGCATGGTACTATATGTGGAATACATAGCGTGTGAACGCTACCGGTAATCAAAGTATCAAAATCAAAGTATTAGCATCCTCGTTCCACCGACAAATTTGGGCTTACTGCGCAGAACCAGATGGAGAGTAACAAATCGCACTTTCGATAATTATTCTTGCAGATGTTTGAAAACATAAAGATATTTTTAATTAAGACAACACGTTCATGGGCAAATGAACAGTGGGAACAAGTAACGGTAAGTGATCGCTTCTGCCCATGCACATATAAAATTCCAGGAATGTCAACCTACTTCTTAATTGGCTGTACAACATTTCAACCGAAGTCAAAAAACTTGTTACGATTAATTTTCTAAAGGCATCCAGCATAGTAAAGTGCCCTGTCATGATCATCGGGATTAAGTTGGAATATACAGACTCTAACGCCTTATTTTCTTTCGTCGTTCCGTAGGGTGCACAAAGAAATGTTTTAATTTTTTTGAAGTGACTCAAATATCACGGCAAATCTTATTTAAGAGAAAATTTTCTATATTTGACGAGATATTATAAATAATATTAAATAAATAAATAAACGTTTGCATACGCACACCCCCGCACTCGGATTCCCTGTGTTGCGGGTGGCATGGACATACACAAATATGACATCACACACACCCATGACCCGAAAGCAAACAATTATCTATCACATAAATGTCTACCCCGGCCGGGAATCGAACCCTCAACCCCTCGCTCGGCAGGCTGGGTCACTACCAACTGGGCTATGAGGTCATCATATATTATATATTCCCTAGCTGGGAATACATCGTTGCTTCTTTTTCAACTTTGTTCAAAAAGTTTCTGAAATAGTTTTTTTGCAGTCTATGTTAAATTTAGATTGCACACACAACATGTTAGATTAATGCTCTGGGTTTTAAACCAACTAATGACTAAATTGTCCATTTGATGGTAAGAAGCCACCGGTGGCCATTGCCATTCGTAATACAAGAGGCTCCAACAACGATTTGTCAACATTCAAAAGTGTTGATCTGGTTTTCTAACTCGTTCTTAAGTATCTTAATTGAAACATGGATGTTTTTATTGACTTATCTTGGCCGGGAGGTGGCAGTTAGATAGATAGGCAAAAAAGTTTAAGGTGTACTTAAAATGCTTGAAAATCGATAAGATAAAAATACCCCCAAGAGTTGAAAAAGTACTCTACAAAGGACATTACAAAGACTTACAGGTACTCCCAGTAATTTCTTTGTACAACTTTTAAGGGCAATCAATTTATTTTTTAATATCCTTGAAGAGATTTGTTAAGAGTTTGTTTTATCAAGTTCGTAACTTGGTTTGAACAAAAATTAATCTTCCTGCTTCTTCGTTACGTGACACCTGCTCCAGTTACGTAAATTGTGGAATTACTCAGTGTTTCCATCGCGCCTGAAAGTATTTCGCTTTTTTACCAACAGCCGACTTGCTGGACCACCTGATGGTAAGTGATCACCACCGTTCATGGACTTTCTGATGAACATACTAAATACCAACGTGTTGGAGGTCAAGATGTAAATGGAAGTTCTCTCGACTTCTTCTTCTTCTTCTACAACCGAAACACTTAATAACGTTCCACGGTGGATTTTAGAAGGAAGGTACCAGATAGCAAGGCACGTAACAACCCTAACACCAAGGATGAGTACTCTTGGGATTAAATTAGATAGGTACAGAGCCTAGCAACTTCCAACAGGAGTCGGTTGGTCAGTGTGCACCCTACACGTGATATGAATATGATATTCTTCCAACGGCGCTCCCTTGTTGCGCACGGCTCTCAACGGGTCTTTGTCGATTACGAACCACACTGAATGTGTTTCTTAACTTAGAATTGACAGTTCCTGTCGGGATATAAGCGAAATAATTTTTGATTATACTTATAGTTACAGGACAACAATGCTGCTACTCATTGGTGATACGTATGGAAGGAGAAGAAGAGCGAAAAACATATTCAATTCAATCTGTACATATTTTTTGGAAACCAATCTAAGAATCAAAATCATTTTTAAGTCTTAAGTGTTTATTAAAGTAGTTGTCAGTAATACCAAGGATGCGTAAGCGTTCTCATGCAAGTTCAATGTTTGAAAAATACAAAAATTCAATGTTATTATTGAAAAGGTGTACCTAAAAACGAATTAAAAATTTACTTAAAGAGTATGCCTTCTAGTCTTGTCTCCAGATAGTTTGCTTGATCTAATTGTTATTTCTTCTTTTTCACATGTTCTGAAGTACGGCGCTTTAATAGCTCCTGGATTCTCCAGGCACGATTGCCTATAGCTATCATATAAGTTTAAACCTCCGTACCTCCGTACCCGAAATTATATTGATACGTAACTTTACTGAAATTGACTCCGGTGACCTTTCTGATAATGGTGCTACTGTCAATTGGTCTCAAGTGGCTGTGGCGCCGTCGTTGGATAAGCAAATTTCTATGTTAAACCAGTCTGTGTTACAGCTGTACGACTCACATGCCCCATTAAAACCTTGCAGGCCGAAGTGTGGAAGTTTGAAAATAATAAAGATCTTGTTAAAAATCATTCAATGCTTTAAGTCATCACCTTTTCTCTTGGTGCCCTTAGTGCTTATTTTTAAGGCACTACTATATATTATATATATTATAAAATATAAATTTGAATATATATAAAACATATCTATTTTACACATATTCCAATAAAATAAATCATTGTAATCAAGTGTTAACTAAGTAGAAATCAGTGAAGCGTTTTTAAATACCGGCAATGGCTCTATATATATATATATATATATATATATAATATACACTCGTGGACAAAATTAGAGGAACGCAAAAAAAAGGTTTAATATCTCGTGTTATAAGTATCGTGCGTACTGGCCACATACATTAATATACTCTATGAAAATAAAAAAAGTTTTGAAATGTTCTTTTTCGAATTTCATTTGTTTTTCTGTCATTATTGCGTAATATTACGTTCTTTCATACTGCGAAAAAATTTGCCAACTTTTGAATTTGAATGAAAATTTTGGTTTTGTTTAAATTTTTTGCCTTGGCTTCCTTATTTATCGTGTAAAGTGTAAATTGTTACTGCTAATAAACTGAAAATGCCAGACCTAAACACCACTCAAGTTGCCAGGGCTGTTACTTTAATTGAAACTGGGCACACCTACAAACATGTGGCCCAAACGTTACAAGTATCCAAATCTGTGGTATACCGAGTTGTCAAGAGGTATCGGCAGACCGGACGATATACGAGACTCGCAGGACAGGGTCGTAAACGGAAAACTGTGGCGAGAGATGACCGTTTCCTTGTTAACCGGGTGCTCAGGAACAGGACTTTAACTTCTTCTGAGGTAAGAACGGAGNTCCAAGAAGTTCGAGGGGTTACAGTAAGCACAAAAACTGTGAGAAGAAGACTGAAATCGGCCGGAATAAAATCACATGTGCCTGCCAGAGGCCCCCTTCTTACAACATGCCATCGAGTAGCTAGACTTAATTTTGCTCGCAATCACGAAAATTGGAATNACGAAGCTTGGAGTCAGGTTCTATTCACTGATGAATCCAGATTTTGCCTGAAACCAGATGATGGAAGGGTGAAAGTGTGGAGACGCTCGGGAGAGCGTTATGCTCAGTGCAACATCATTGGAANAGAGGCATATGGTGGAGGGTCAGTTATGGTATGGGGAGGTATTTGTATGGGGGCACGTACGGAACTGCAAGTCATTGAAAATGGATCATTAACAGCAGTACGATATGTAACTGAGATTTTGGAACAAGTTGTAGTGCCATTTGCCCCTTTCACAGGAGACGGATTTGTATTTTATGCATGATAATGCACGACCCCATACTGCGGCCGTGGTTGTTGAATACCTTCGAGATCTTGAAATTAACACTATGGGGTGGCCAGCGCGCTCACCCGACTTAAACCCCATAGAGCATGTCTGGGACAAGCTTGGAAAACAAATAAAGAAAAGAATTCCTGTCCCCGCTAATTTGAGAGATCTCAAAAACGCGTTACAAGAAGAATGGACCATCATCCCTCAAGATTTTATTGATAACTTGATTAGAAATATGCCAAGAAGACTGGAAGCAGTTCGACGAGCTAGAGGGGGCAACACTAAGTACTGATTACAGCCCACATTATAGCCTTTTTAATAGCATTTATGAATAAAAAAAAATTAATGTTAAGTATAAAAATGTTTCTTTCCTGTAAATTTTTCTTTTTTTCTGAATTTCGTGAATTTTTATCCTTTAACTTTGTTTTTTCGACTTTCGCATTTTTAAAATGAAAAATAAGCAAAATACAAATTACTATACTTAATTGTCACAAATTTCCATGATATTTTGTTTTACACGCACTTTTTTTTGCGTTCCTCTAATTTTGTCCATGGGTTTATATATATGTATATATCTCTTACAGTACAAAGTAGCAAATTCCAAAACCTGAACTGATAAGGTATAAAAATTTTAACTTTTATTGAAAGAAATTCGTTAGGAATTAATTAATAATTAACAATATGATTTATTTTCAATAATAAGAATAATACTTAAGGGTAGGTATTTTATTATTATATTAAAGGAACACTCACATATACATGAATAAATTACTTAGGTTTTAATTACTTAATTCGTTCCTAACACTAACAGCCTAAAAATAGGACATAGATGCGGACACGCCATCTATGAGTGGACATCGTCACCCATGGACACATATCTATACTAATAAATAAAATTTGAGTGTCTGTTTGTAATATTCAAATAACCGCTTTTTACTACATGCATATGAATGTATATACGGTACGTATACCAAAATAACATTTTTACAATTTTTGTCAATCTGTGTGTCTGTCTGTCTGTTCCGGCTACCGATTTTGACGGGACTTTCATTGGCAGGTAGCTGATGTAATAAGGAGTAACTTAGGCTACTTTTATTTATATTAAATAACTTTTTTGTTAAATTCCACGCGGACGAAGTCGCGGGAACAGTTACTATTAAATAAGTTTGTTGCTATTTTTCAAATTGCCACGCGTTACAATACTTTTAGACACGACGAAAAAAATACGAGTTAAATCCTTAAGCCGGTACGTTATGCATTCCATAATTGGATAAATTAAACATGAATTCGATGCATTTACATATGTTTTTATTTATCAATTTCCATTTTTAGTGTTTCGCCGTTAGCTTGTCTGCCTGTACTTTACCAAATCGATTATAGTGGCCATTTAGAAAATAAAAAATTTCAAATGTATCATGTGATGTACTTATCAAATAAAAGATTTTTTAAATAATTATTTAAATATTTTTGAAGATAATAAGCGAAATGATAAATATGAAAACGTCAATACAATGTATCTAGGAAACTTGTTGGATATGTATTTTGGATATGGACAGCATTAACGGCGCCATGATCATCTATCTATATCTATAGATATATCTATGATATATGATATATGATATATCTTCGCGGGTGTATTATTAGCAATTCGAGCACTGGATGTTTCTATAAGAATTCACAGTTAACAACATCTCCAGCACGGTTAAAAATCAGTCAGGCCTGCCGTACCCCTGTCCCTCAGTTAGGCTCTGTTGTCCGTTGATAGCTATAAGTTATAAATATACCAAATATCATTTAAGTTCGTTCAGTGATTAACGCGTGTTAAATACGACGATGATGTATGACAGATTGACAGCCGAATAGAGTGACAGACAGATAAAATAAAAAGACAAAAAAAAATTGTGGCCTCTAAATTGATAACAAAACCTACGTACAATAAAATGTTCAAACAATATTTGATGTACAAGCAGCCCCGTTATAGTTTTATTAGTATAGATAGAGTGATATAGTTGCAATAAAACCAATTAAAGTCAACCTCTAACTACAACCAAGGGTTGAGTGATGGAGAATGTTATCAAACATTAGGTCCGCCCATTGTATTCAAATTTTAAGATTTACTATAAAGAGTGAAATAAAATCATTTGATAACGACCTCGTAGATCAGTGGGGACTGTCTACCGAGCGATGCGACCCAGGGTCGATTCTCGGTCAGAACAAAGAGTTATGTGACATATCAATGTTTGTTCTCGGGTCGTGGGTGTTAGTGATGTTTCTTTATGTCCACACAATCCGCTACACAGGATATCTTAGTGTGTGTGAAGGTTATTTGATCAATAGGACATAACAACAAAATTATTTATATGGGTCGATGTAATTTTTATAAACTCAATTTGACTTGTGTACAATGCGCACTTTCGTCATTTTAGCCTATAAAGCACAATTTTAATTATAATATCTACTATTATTATAAATTATTTATCCATCTTTCAGATCTACAACGCCTATACAAAGAACTCTATGCATTAAAGTGCTAATAATTAAGATTCATTTTTATTTCCATCCATGACTTCACTAGTGTTTTATACTTAGTTGAGGTAGGTAATCAAAGTATCAAAATACTGAGCATTTGATCCCTTTTTTTACTAGTCATCCCAAGTTATTCTTCATTTATCTTCATAAGATAGGATATGAAACTAATAGCTATCCAGAGCTCATGTTATCAATCATTGTATAGTACACTACGCACCGATAGTGAATCATTTACCTCGTCTATATAACACATTTCACTCCCGTCATTTCAACATCATCAGTTCATAAGCCAATAATTCATGAATTATGATGGGTACGTTAATATTATTTTCATAAGTTATATAGCCGAGGGCCAGCACGAATGTTTAGCGATATTAATAATACATTTCAACATAGGACCACAACATTTTATTAGCCGTACGATCTAAAGTAGCAATGAATGCCCTACTTCTAACTTACTTTTATATCGTTCCATCAGTGCTGCCCTTGATGTTATTTGGGGAAAATAGAGGAAATTAATCAATAATGCTAATAAATTTCGTATAGATTACAGGTGTAGTGTTAGGAACAGCGTACAATAAAAAAAAAATCTTCTATTCATGTTACACTATTAAATAATTATTTACGATAACAATACACGATGTTTCGATTCACTTACCTACGTTGTGTTATTTGGTGATTTTAAATTAAAATAATAGGAATAATAATAAATCTAGCAATTTAAATAATATATTTCAATATCGGACAGAGAATCTGCAGATATAGTTAATTCATGTTAGGATTAGTTATGCTAAAATTTTGGGTCATCTGCTTACCTCAGAATTTACATTGTGATTTTTAGAAGGCACTTTTAATTAAAACATGGTACTTTTGTCTACAGCTTTACAAGTAAGGTAATTTAGAGAGATGTTAAGGATTATATAATAAAAACTACGTGGGACCTATTCAGCTAAATCTTTTTAGAGCTACTTTGGTCTTGTTTGTACCCAGTATCCTATTGTATTATCAATCTAAGTCCGAAATCGAAGAAGGCCGCACCAATTCTAAGGTCGTTTTTAAATTCATAAAAATTACTAGATCTAGGATTATTGCTATTTTAAACATATATTGTTTAGCGTATTTCGTGATATTGGTAATCAGTAAAAGTATAATTCATCCCAGATTTGATTGTTTCAGAAATATTAATACAGATCCAGAAAACATACCCAAGCACAGAAACAAGGTGTCCGAAAGTAAAGTGATTTGTACCTCCATTGACATATAGTCAGTAACTGTTTTTACTTACCTCGATAGAACCTTAAAAAGATTTGAAATATTTTAAAACTTTTCCACTACTCTCGTTAACATATTTGATCCGCCGCAAGTAATGATCCAGGCATTTTTCAAGATTTTCTATGGCCCTGGAATTAGCTATGACTTCAATATTGGGCATTACATAATTGATATTAAATAATTTCTATAATTCACTTATTTATAGAATCAGTATGTTAGTGAAGTGTGTACCTCCTAATAAAGCCGTTTACACGTATGATTTTCAGAGCCACATAAAATATTAATAAGCAATATGAGATGGATGATAGTGCAGATATTTTGACATACCATCCACGAACATACGAACTCTGGCTGTCGTAATTATATATACCGTGCAGACAATTTTCTATTTTCATTATATACTAACAAAATTGATCAAAATCTATACTTTTCATACTATTAATAGCTGTATTATAAATGATGTGTTTAACCAATACTTAAACAACCCTACTTAATATTTAAACTTACCTTACTTACTTGTTGCCTTTATTTTATTTACCGTTACTTTGAATTTATCTGAAATTTGTAAATCTTTGAATATACAACTAACAAGCGGAGCGATCACCTGATGAGTTGTCACCAAATCAACATGGTCTTCTACTCGTGACATCCGCAATGCCAAAGGTATCAATGATGCTTTGACAGCTAAGAACGAATTGGAGTACTAGTTCGTTAACTACCTTCGAGACTGCTACTATTTTTAAACATGTTACGGTTCAAATTGAAAGCGGTAGTAGTTCAACCAATAATAGAAAAAGAAGTCTTAAAAACTGTGATTCCTATATATTCAAACATTATGCAAGCAGTTCGAATTGAAAAAGAGGGAGCGGCTAATGGTATGAAAAACTGATAGAAGATCAGAAGATGTTACAAACGGTATATGTCCTATTACTCATGTAATTTTTAGTGGGATATGGATTCGCTATCGGATCTTGGTGGACGGCTTTTGACAGTGGACCTCAGATAGGTCCGAAATTAGTCGGGCAAATTCCACTAAAGAAAGTCGTACGTAGTATACTTTTAGTTTAGTATTCAGATACTCATGAATCTTCTAGTGTTTGAGCAGAAAATCCACACATTTCTCTTTAATCCACCCCATCTACTATTTGCATTGCTCGTGAACACAGTAACTTTGGGGCGTTTCAATGTTAACGCCGCCACAGCACTGTATATCAATGTTCTTATAAGTCCAAACCTAGATTGCAGAACTAATCCTGAGATTAGTGGATAGATGTGTATTCGGTTCTGCATTACGGTTGCAAGCCCATAACATGTCCGCCTTGTGCGGCACCTTCAAAAGACAGCTACTAGTTATAGTTAGTATCTACAAGAATGGTCTGATGTTATAAAGATAATTCGTCAAAAACTTTCTGGAAGACATCGTAGTTAAGTTCTTTTGTCGTGTTTTAGGTGAGCAGTGCTTGCTAAATATTTACTACGTCTTATATCGCTAACACCCATTTGTATTCATATTACAACTAACCTGTTATAATATATTGCGTTAATTTATTAGTTATTTTCGACTCAAATATCGGCTCAAAAGGAATATAGTGATGGCGACACAAGCTGCTCCTTTGCCGGCTATACACCTAAAAAGGGTGGGTTACTACTAAGTGTAATAAATACAATTATTAATTATATAAAAATATATTTATGACACAAATAGGTAACTGACCCATTGCTACAATTATTATGCTACTCTTCAAAATCTATTATTTTATATTTAAATGCAAACAGCCCCGTTTAAAGTTTTATTATCACTAAAGTGACAAATCTAAGTTTCACTAAAGTCGCGACACAACGGTAATGGCTCGCATCCATTGCACTGCGGAGGCATGTACACGACGCAGCTCTCCCCTCCGGTACAGGCATGGTCCTTGCATACTTCGAGGGATGTGAGGCACGATCTATACGCTGTGGAAGAATTTATTTATATAACTATGCTAATTCATTGGTCATTGCATTGGACATTTGCCATAATTTAAATTTATTCAAATATTGCTATTATTACGTTCTTTTTGGCGCTCAAATTTCGAGATTATCTTTCGTATTAGGAATATCGAATGTATTTTTTGTGGAGTATTCATATAATAAACGAAGTGCAGAATATATCTACAAATCGAGGGTGATATAGTGTTACTCCCGGCAAAGTTCAGGTCCCAATAACAATAGAGCAGAGAAACAACAATAGAGCTGGCCATGCAATATTGCATTATTTTAGATTGGAAGGCGTTTGACCGACAGTATGTCTTGAACATAAAAACGCTTTGCCGATATTGCCGGACCTCAAAAATATCGTGTATAATATTATCGTGTATGAGATAGTATCGCCGTTGATGCTATCCATATTGACGGACCTCAGTATAAAAATATTGCAGTAAAATATGTCCCTCGAAGGTTCAATATAGTGTGATGCGCAACGAACTGCAGATTGGTCATTAGTTCTAATTTTGCATACCACTAAAAAAAAATGTAATATTAAATTAAATATTAACGGAAATTTGTGAACCTATTGGAAACATTATTTTACCATTTGAAAGATACGTTATTCTGGATGGGTACGCATTGTTAGGTATATTGAAGTAATTGTTGAACCTTACGCAGACGGGGCGGGCCGTTACTCATTTATATAAAATAATGGCTAGTTGCTAATAATTACAACAACACTGAATCATTTCTAATGGAAAATCACTCACACACGCACGCAGAGGTTTTTAAATAAAACAATATATTTTTTTATTTCAACAAAAATTTAAATGGATCTATATAGTTAATTAACTGTATTTTTTTAAACATTGCTTTAAAATTATAGTTGTTATGGAAGAGTGTGGGGTCTTCTTTATTAATTACTCTGAATACTATTAGAATGAAAATAATGTTGGTAGGTACAATTACATATATATAGATGGATACATCACTGACATTTGAAATTACAGCCGTGCAATACTGATACTGAGTTCTTCGTATACTTATTTCTTTTTCTTATATCGACTCTAAGTTTAGGTAAAATTACATTTACACTGGAAAAGTTACTTCCATAATAAGTACTCAATCTAAAATTGAAAACTAAAAGACGAAGCTTGTTATCTAAATCACATCAAAATTTTTTCCCTCAACAGCAATTTTTTCTAGGCTAACTATATGTTGTTTATTCTGATGTACCTACATATAAAGTTGTTTATATTTTAGTGATAATAATCATATATATAATTCATATACTGTTAATAAATAACGGACCGGATCCACAGTAGCTTAAAGTACCCTCCGAAATACGGAAACAGTTTTAATTTCCACAAAAACTACTTAAAAAAATATGCCCTTACTGTCAATGCATTCCTCATTAAAGCAACATCCGCCGCAACACTGCTCGTGATCTGCACACTAAACAGACAAACAAAATCATTAACAATCTATGTAGATACATTTAGTGATATAGTGAGCGGTATTAAAATTTTGCTTAGAAAAAATATCAGTGTAATTCTCTAAAGTAATAATCTTTAATAATCGTTGTACAGTAAAAATGTTTGTTTTGCAATGGCATGTAATATTTTATTGATTTTACACAGGTAATGGTTATAATTATTTTTTGCAGTTCATATGGTAGCAAGTGCAAAAACAGTAACATCACAGACTATACACATCGAACATCTACACAGAATTACAGATAACTTAAATGAAAGTGCATAAAATATGCAAAAATTATATGTTTTTATTTTCATGATTTATTTTATTTATTATTATTTATTATATTATTTATCCTAGGAATATGACGATTTTAATAATATATTATTCGGTAAATATGCGTTAATTATAGTTGCGAATCGTATTTTGATCCATATACGACTTAAACACAGTGGCAATTTGTATAAATTAAAGATATATGTATGTACATTCAGATAGCTTAATCCACACTTTACTAATTACAATGGAATAATATTAATAAACGTTTACACATTCACACCCCCGCACTAGGATTCCTTGGGTTGCGGCTGGCATGGACGTACATAAATATAACATTACAAATACCCATGACCCGAAAACAAACATTTGTCTGTCAAATAAATGTCTACCCCGGCCGGGAATCGAACCCGGGACCCCTCGCACAGCAGACAGGGTCACTACCAACTCGGCTATGGAGTCGTCATCCATAAGGTAAATAGTTTCTTATGTCAACATCCGATAAACGAACAGACTGGTCACCTAATGGTTAGTGGTCACTAATGTCCAAACACCTCCGTAACGCCAAAGATACTCTTTTTCAAGGACCCTGATTGCCTCTCCAACAGTGTAACCGAAGTACACAATAAATATTTCATGATTGATTCCAGCAGGGCAGTTGGTAGCCAGGCAAGTTAATTTATAGTTTTAAATTGTCCTTGATCAGTTAAAACGAATTAGGCATGACAACTAAAAATTGTTGTACTATTGTATTAATAAGTACTGTATTATTAAAAATGATTTGTAATTTCTTAAATCCAAGGATGAAGAGAAACTTTTCCTTTGTTATTGACAACCTTGAAGTTTAGGTAATACTCTCAATTATCGTGATTAAAACGCACACACGTGCGGGATGAATTAAATAAACGTGTTTTTTTTTTATATAAAATAAGATAATTTTTTTTTACATAAAATAAGTTAATGCTTGACAACAATCCCACCCGATGGTAAGTGGTGATGAAGTATAAGATGTTGAACGCACTAACTCATAATAGCCTTTTCACTGTCCTCTTGAACACTACCACATCGTAAATAGCCGGGAACACCGACGCGGGCAACTTATCGTTATGTTAAACATGTAATTGTTATGTACATGGTTGAAGTAAATTAATTAAGCCTTTGATTAATTTTAGTTTGAAATATTAGGAAAATACACTTTATTTATTTTTGTAAGCAGCCTTTCCGCTATTGCTTCAACGTTCCTTAATTATCTCTGGGCCTATTCCCCAGGGCCTCGTTTGACTATAAAAGCCTGTTACCGCCCGCTTTTATAAGGACGTGTCTTAGAAAAAAAAACCTTAGTTATTTTATTTATGAATGAAAATCACACCTGGCAATTTTCTTATTAAAAACTGATGAGTGAAGTGACATAACCTTATGAATCTTTTGCACTTTAAAGAGAAACCTGTGGCGCGCTTTCGTCGAGACTGTCTTTTGAAATTAAGCTAGGGCTTGTTTAGGATCAGTTTTAATCTTTCATCATTCTATTTAAATATTGTTAAGTCGGATATGAATTAGAGTCTAGTTTTGATTTGCAATTTTTTGTTTGTAACATTTTAAAATTAATTAAATTGATTTCATCTTAATTTCTTGGATAGACAGCATTGCCGGCGATCAATTTTTGGGGGGCGGATAATTGGTTATTCCAACAGAGTAACGTTTGTACAAAAATTCACTTTTTTAACAGTTTTTTTTCACCAAAACGAGTAATAGTTACTGGCACATAGTAGGCACTTCTCTCTTTAACTCGGTTGTAAACGAGTGTCTCCTGCTATAGAACCACAATTATTAAATAATATAACGAGATTTGTAAAGGTTACGAAAGTTCATAAATGAAAATTTAAAATTTAAAACATTAATGGAGTAATGTATAGTAACTTAACTTAAATTTTACTTTTGATGAAGGTACCTAGGCTAATAAACCTGCTATGGGAACGTAACATTTTATTTAATATGAAGGCTGTATCTTGTTAAATTTTTTACATTGCTGTTAATATTATCGTATACGGTAGACATCAAGTTTCAATGCCTTACGTTTTAATCATTTTTTTTGCGTCACAAATGAGCCCCCGGCGACGCCCAATGATTAAGTTGTATAAGTTGATGTTACAAAGAAAAAGAAACAAATAATTATTTTTTGTAAAGTAAAAATGTATTTATTAGAATACTTGGAATTAATGTTACATAAACATAAAAAAAATTTATTTACGTAAATTATTTTACAGGGGACCAGACGTACATACAATGACATGCCATGAGCCGCAGCTTCTGTCTGTGTAGCATTTTATTGTGAGAAGCGCATAGAAGCAAAGTGCAGTGTCCACTTCACTTCAGTTTGAAATACATGCTTAATATTAATTTTTAGTCTCTTAGTAGTAATTACATTTGGAAAGTCTCATTTATTTTAATAAAGGATATAAAGAGTGTCATCACGGAATTACTAACGATAAATTATTAACGGAATAATGTTAATTTGTATTATGTATTATTAAGTATTACGACAAATTTATTCACTTGTTATTAAATTTACAATTATAATTGCTACATTCAAATAATTTATTTCGGGTAAATGAACAAAATATTATTATAATAATATCGCGGCGGATCCAGCGGTGAGTTCGATTTGTGATATTACAGAATTATGGACTTGGAATCTTTTGGCCGTACTCGGGCGGTCTAGAATATTGACCCCTGTCCCATCCTGGCAGAACAGGGTGTCATAAGAGGCCACAAAAGTCAGCCTGTTTGGTGGTAGGGTTTTGCGTAAGCATTATATTATCAGTGTTATGGTTAAGATATTAATTTGACACTAAAATATTTTTAACATTTTTAGCTCGTGCTGCTGCCGAGTCAATTAAAAGAGTATTTTTTTTTTACTTCCTTCTAGCCCGGCAACACATACTCGATGCTCCTGTAGGACAATTTTCTTGATTTTGGCGTAATGGAGCGACCTAGAATACTCATTCCAATTCTGTGCTGGCAAAATAGGGTGTCGTAGGAGGCCACAGAAGCTGGCCTGATTGTTGTTAGCGTTTCGTGTAAGGATTGTGTTATAAATATTATTATTATGTCATTAATATTATTACTGGTATTTCTATCTTTCCGAAAAGCCTGCCTGTCTAGCTACCACCCTCTTCTGCTTGAGTCATCCGCCAAACGATTATCCGTGTTCCGGCTGGGGGCTTGAGAGCCAATACTTTCTTTTTTTATGTCTTTTTCATTCTTGGCCCTAAACACATTAGCGATGCTTTTGGCCTTACTGATGTCCATCTGCGACGGTGACCATTTACCATCAGGTGGCTCGTCTACTCGTTTGTCGACTAGTTGGTAATAAAAAAAACTCCTAACCAGAGATCTTCAAACGGCAGATAAAATTTCCTCGAGCAACTAAGTTTTATCCCGAGAGCAGCAAGGGCTTCAACACTAGAATTCGGAGTGGAGCAACTGATTGAATAGCCCATTAATTTCGACAAGTTATATAATTTATTTTATCTACTCCCATGCTTTAAATCCTCTATAAAAGATTCTGAAACAGTTTGCTTACTGCCAACATTAAAACACCCAATGACATAATAACCATTATATCATCCAAACGGATGATATAATATTGTACTGAATTTCATTATAACACTTCTTAGTTTCTTTTCGATCCCTTCTGTGCAAAGGGTTTACTCAAGAGGCAGTCACATTCTTACTGCCCGATGTGTGGTAATTTTAAAAAAAGAACATTGTAATTCACGTGCGTTTTTCACTACCAGAACGCCGCGGCGTGCGCCGTAAAAAAAGTACGTTATTCGAATCCCCGCCATTTTGTTTCGATATTTTTAATTTTTTGTTTACAAAAAAATGAGCAAAAGTGTTACAGAAATGTGTTACTATACAAAATGTACACTATACTACTACAATAAATAATTCTTTCATTAATACTTAGTTTATTTGCATATACTCAGTATTGGATGATATTACTATATTAGGTTACTAAGACTGGCTGTTTTAATGTTGGCAGTAAGCTAACTGTTTCAGAATCTTTTATAGAGGATTTAAAGCATGGGAGTAGATAAAGTCTTGTATGCAACTGTTGATGATTAGGTATTAAAACACTCATGTGATACTATTATCACACGAGACGAAGCCTCGTAAACATAAACACACATTCGTGTTTTAATACCCCTTATTATACAACAGTTGCATAAATAACTATTTTATATGACTTATTTAATATGACACTGTATTTATTATGATACACTTGTTAGCACAAGTAATAGGCATTATAATAATCAAGCTTTAAAATGATACATGTTTGTTCTAAATTCAAAATATAGTTTTCCACTCGAGAGAAAAGGCGTTTTCACTGTTATGGAAAACCAAATGCAGTTTTCAAGTGGCAGTACTACAAAAATATAAATAATAAATTTTCACATGATTTTGTTTGACTAAATTAAAATATATGTCGACTGGAAAAATATATATGGAAATACGATTATATTAATATAAAATTAAAATTACCCGCTTCCCGCCAACTTTACAGTCCTGTGCGTGCGTATTCAAAACAATAAACGTGTACAATAGGGCAAATTTGATACCCATTTTAATTTAACTGGCAACTTATTGTAATCAATGCTATTAAAATAAACAAATGACCGAACACCTATGATGACACTTTACATGTCCGTTTGTATAGCGACTAATGTTAGCTGATATTCAGGTGCTAGTAATTGTGTGAATGTAGCAAATAGCTGCGCACGCGCCGGCCGGCAGCTCGGCCTCGACCATTGTGACCGAGTTAGGTTAACTGTAGTATGTTAGTGATAGGTAATAAATTTGTAACGGTTGTTGTCGTCACATAAGGACGTTTTTCAATTTTTTAGATTACTATTGTAATAATACCGTATTGATGGCACCTGCCACTCGTTTTCACTATAACTGTTGACTGAAGGAAATAAAACATAGGAGAAAACACTATAGGTATTAAATTTATCATTTGTGAACTATAGAGAACCAACGCTTTTTCAGTAATTTTTTTATTAAATATAGACCTTTGAGTTCGTTTCTGATTGTTTTCCAATACTGTATACTGTGACTATAAGTCGTATCTTTTTCAACAAACGTTGAATTAGGTACTTTTATCGCATTCGCAATGTTGTAATCATTACAACATTAAGGTTAACGTTAAGTGATCTTATCATGTATAATCTTTTTAGACAGTAGATCAAACAAACATTACAGATCATTTCAATACAAGGAAAAACCTACATTCAGGAACGCGATCCGTTCTTCTACGAGTAGCACGTGACTATCTTTATTGAATTTAATCATTCAGAAGTAATTGCTTACTGGGCTATTAGTAAATTATTTGTACGTGTCTGAACTGAAGAATTCGGTAGGTTTACTTGTTACCAACTGTTAAATATTTTATTTGTAAATTATTGATTAAGTTTTCTTTACTAAGCCCTCACTTCATGAATAAATATGAATGAGTATTAATGAATAAACATATTCTGAATAAAGAAAAAATCCAGACACTTGTGGTTTCTACTAGTTTTCTGTTTAAACTAGTATAATTCTATATAACTAACGTTACCATATACCCGCGTTCGTATCGAGTAGCAGTGATAGCCTAGTGGTTTGGATGTCGATCTCCCGCACGGGAGACTCGAGTTTATACCCGGCACGCATCTCTAATTTTTGAAATTACGTGCATTTTATAGATTAATTATCACTTGCTTTGGGGAAAAAAAACATCATGAGAAAACGTGTACATCTAAGACTGCCTGAGAATTCTCGATAATGGTCTCAAAGGTCTGCCAATCCGCACTTGGCCAGCGTGGCCGGCTATGGACTTAACGTCTTATTGTGACAAGAGACCTGAGCCCACCAATGGCACAATTATGGGTTGTAATGTACGTATTAGCTGTATCCTGTGAATTCCTGCGTCTCGCTATCTCGAAAAATATGTATGTACGTGCCAGTTTGACATTATTCAAAATGTAGTGAAACACTTTGGGGCCTAAACGATGGAATACATTGTTAGCTAAGAACAACTCAAATCTAACAGTCACGCGACGTTAAACTCACGTAAACGTATTGACATGAATACAGTATATAAGCTCACGTCCACATTAAATTCTCAATACACCGTCAATATAGTCTTAATCACAAACATTTGTCTTATCAAAGTGTGAATATAAATTCGGAATCCTTTGCTTGGCATATTATGACGCCTATAATCCCGAACGTGGCTTAAATATTGTCTATACGAAACTCAATTACGTATGACAAAAGTATATCAAAATTTAATGAAATTGTCACAAAACTAAATGTAGCTAATAGCTAAATGTAGCTAAATGATTCATTAAATTTTAACGAGCTTGGTGTTAATTTCATAGCGAATTTCGCGATTGGCAATGTGGTAAATATTGCAAATGGCAACTCGGTACATTAATTTAACAGTACCGGAAATTTTATTACGATCATTTTTATTTTTGTACTTATGTCATCGCACGAAACGATCCAGCGGTAATTGGATCATTCGGCTGTGTTCATACCGTTTATCGTGTTTATTCGATATTGCATTTTGGAATGAGCGTCAACACTTATGAAACGCCGGTATGAATATTGTTGGTTTATTAAAATTTTAATTCATAAGAGTTTACTTTTACTTTTCAACAAAGTTTTTTTTTATGTCGATAGCCGACCAACGGTCAAACGATATCTGATGGCGATATCAGACGATGAGTTGCCGATCGATAAGGAAGGTTCATGGTTGACTCTAATAGAAAGGAGGTAGCTAGCCATGTAGGTAAAAAGTAGACAGAAAAGTATAAGAGCGAGAGAAGACTGTGCCTGAGCACAAAGTGGATAATCCGTTGGGTACCTGGCTTTTCGATATTGCAATCGAATCCAGTTAAATAGTTCAACGTTGATGCCATAATGAGAATGCTTTTAACTACAGTTGCCTAGTCCGGGTATGTAAAGATCCTGTCATATTGTTAAAGATACACGAGTGCTCCCGGAGTCCATAACAGAACGGAACTTAACGATAGAAGATACCCAGGGTTATTGCTTTGACCATTATTGAACAGTCACGTATATATGTCCCTCGACCAAATGGAGTGACGACCTGAAGAAGGCAGCGGATATCCGCTGCATTCAGAGGGCTCAGGACCGGTCACATTGGCGTAAGTTAGGGGAGGTCTATGTCCAACAGTGGACTTCGAACGGCTGATGGATGGATGGATGGACAATCATATCTAATCCTTACTAATTCCTAGCAGTATATGTTTTGTAGTGACATTCCTAGTAAGACAGTAATGAAATTTTTCCATATACGAGTGACCACCGGGAGATAACTATATTACTTGAATTTTTTATCTATTTACTGCACATTGAGTAATAGGATTATAGTTGTGCGCATTGACGCGACATTACAATGTTTCGTGATAGATAAAAGTATGAAGGTATCAACCATTCGTGTCATTTCACAGATTAGATAAAAATACCAAGGTACGGACGGGTATATGTAAAAAACATATGTATAATTACTTATCTGTGTCTGTGCTAAAATGGATTAGACATTTTTTACGAATATTTCCAACAGCAATACTTCATGACAGCGTAGAATGGGATGAATGTTAAAATAATATGCCTCCAAGTCAGCAGTCCTTATGGAATTCCTGCAGGACAGTAATTCAATTTCCTGGATCGACTCCTGCAGAAGTATTTATAATGGGATTGCCCCTGTCTAACGTTAATATTTCAGATTACGTTTGAACATCTAGATGACGTAGACTGCATAGCTGAGGAATAAACCTTAAGAACTGTTAATTAGTCAC
>PDGT01000116.1:265269-401611 GCA_003671415.1 Megathymus violae | reverse complement strand
ATTGATAAGCGCAATGAAACCGACGGTCTTATCGATACAAACAAGATTTATTATAGACTTCACACGATCCACAAGAATTAAATGAGAATTTGTCGGAAAGCAACTAAAGTTGAATGTAGAGATGCGAGTAAAAGATAGAATTATGTGTGTTTAGATAGTGTTGTAAGTAATCAATTTAAAAGTATTTTCCTGATGAACAAGAGACCTCAAATTTTGAACATGACACAGAATGAAATGCAAGACATTTAAGAGAACATATAATAAGCGTTATCTCAACCAAGATGCTTAAAATCGATTGAAATATTTTAAAGGAAATTGACTAAAAAGTGGAAATTTTTTATTATAATCTAGACTAAATGTTAAAAATTGACTGATAAAGATCTGAGAGGATCTTATGCAGAAAATAGAAACGTAAGGCCGATACTTATAACACTGATATATTAACTTTCCTTTTGAACTACGGATGCGTTCAGCAAATCTTGCCACTAGCTGGCACCCATCTACTACCGACTGCTTCCGAAGTTGCAAATACAGTCAATAACTTCCCACTGACACAAATTGTAGTGCTAAGAGTGCTATTACATTATATTGATGTTTTTTTTAAAGTAATTGTGAAGTCAATATAATTTCATACTATCTTGAAATACTGAAGAGTAAGATCCATTTTGCGATAAGATGATACAAGAACTCGGCTGGCATGCTTCCAGCGAACTATGTGTTATGGCCGAATTGTAGGTCTGTTCCGGACATTGAACTAGCGAATATAAAACTATAAAGTTTTTATTTTAAGAAAGCTTTTTTTGTATCGGGTTTCAAACGATTTATATTGAACCCATTGACCGCATTCAGCAAAACAATTTATTATGTCTTTTTAGTAAATAAAATAGTTAACTTGTTGGTCGAAATTCACCCTTAATGATTTAATAACGTTCTGTACACATTTTATATTGATAACGATAAAGCTCCGCAACAGCTATCAAACAAACAAAAATAAAGAATATCAGTTGAAAAACAGAGGAGCAAAAGTGGTGCAAAGTTTTTTTTTTTCAAATATGTATGAATATATATATATATATATGGTATGGACCTAACACTATTATAATGCCCAGTTTTTATTATAGACGAAACTTGGGGATTCATCGCTTTTAGTGTTGAAACAAAAGTTGGCAATCATCATTTTCGTAGGGTTATCATATAATACAATCCACCTGTCGTCTCCATCATTAAATTAGGGCCTAGAGAAAACGTAGCGGTAGTGAGGTCTCTGAGAAATATGATAGTCTATTGCCTGATGCCTGTTGTGGGTTTAGGTACCTGTGTAACAGGTCATCAGTTTCCTCCCACGGCTTAAAATCAAATAGTTCACAGGTGGTAAGCTAATATTGTTAATGTTTTAAGTTATTTCATATTAGGTGCAACACTGAACAAAATAAAGGTAAAGAAAATGAAGATTATTGCAGGCACTACATTGGTATGTATGCGTCCGTATTTTTTGTGTACTGGGGTGGTAATAGAGGTAATTTTTGGAAATGTTCGATGTTTAGATAGGTAAGAGTATTGAGGTACGCGGTCACTGTTTGTTTGCATAATTATATGGTTACCAAGAGGGTATATGTTAATAATGTTATTTAGTTTATTAAAGAGGTACGAGTATGTCTTTCGATCGGCAACGAAGTAATGAGCTAAGGAATTGTTGAAGGCCTTTGATGTATGTACAGTACCTTTTTGTGTTTATTTTACTACGAGCTTCGGATCAGAATATAGCTAAGCATGCATTTCGAATATAGTACGGAGTATGTAGGTTTCTTGTACACTCAGCGCATCCTGATACTTTCTTAGTTCTAAACATCAATTTTTCTAATTTGACTTCCCGTTAGGCTTATCTTAACAATGGAACTCTTAGTTCTCAACAATATTTAATAAAAATGTTCGCTTGCACGCCACCATGCCAATACGGTATGGAATTGTTAGTATTAAATGTTCAAAATCTCTGGTTTAATTTAAAAACGCGTTTCCAACACTGAAGTAATAAAATTGAGGTAACTTCATTGCAAATTTGTTTGGTCATATCGTTGCGCAATGGCGCTTTAAAACGGGTTAGCTATGTTTACCTAAGTCGAGGGTTTTCGCACGAATTAATTTTTGTTGCTTTTACAAATTAGAACACTTCCATCTGATTGTAAGTTGTGATCAAGTCTAGGGAGCTGTCTTTGACTTAGATCTCCGATAACTGAATTACATAATTTCAAAGTCGCAAGTCAACAGAACAAAACAGAAACGTGAAGAAAATTTATCCCTTTCCAACTCAATTACAGAGTTCTCAGTGTCACAAGACTACGCTGGCCGCTACAAAGTTTTATAGCATTGCATCTGGAAAGAAAAAAGGGTAGGGTGCGTTTATAAAGATTCACAAGATTTTGTCATGATCCAACGCTGACAAAAAGGTAATTATGTGGACCTGGAACAAGCATAAGATGTTACTTTGAGGTAACCTCAGCCATTTAGGCAGGGTTGTTGCATCCCCTGTCGCCTCATCACGGCATATGGATTATGTAACTGTTGTTGGGTACCGATGACAAATTTTTAAAAATGTTTCGGGATAAATAAATAAATAAACGTTTATACACTCACACCCCCGCACTAGGATTCCCTGTATTGCGGGTGGCATGGATATACACAAATATGACATTAACACACATCCACGACCCGAGAACAAACATTTATCTTGGAATCGAACCCAGGACCCTTCGCTTGGCAGGCAAGATCACTATTGACTAGGCTTTGCGGTCGTCTTTAGATGGTCCCTATATCCAGGGATAACACAAGTAATAAGTCGATGATATTTGCCGCCAAATATATTTTAAAGTTGACGGTTCGTCTACGCGAACAAAATGTTTCATTATCGGTAGGCCCAGTTTGATGGCCGATGGAATAATATAATTGTAAATTAAAAGATTTCGAACAGAAGATATTGGTAAATCTTTTTGTACTTAATTCTAGTGTTATTTTGATAATGATTATGAGCTTATTCTCAACACTTAACTAGGAAATGTCAGTGATCTGGGAATGGTCTTATGCGACGTGAAAAAATGTCGTTTAACTCGTTTTGTCGTCGTTATACATAGCTCGTCTGTATGAAAAATAGTTGATTAACCCGAGACAATACGCATCTGTACAATCGCAATCAACACAACACACACATCAATGTATAATTGACATCTGTATCAATTACGAGACTAACTTCAGACTTCAGTTGGATTAAGCTGTTAAGTTAAGTTTGTGTTGTACGGTATAGTAGGTTACATCACCTTTACCAGAAAATGTGTAGGTAACTCAATACCATTGGTTTGTATATGATTAAAAGATATGATATGCAGTATGAGTTCATATTGCTTGCGTAGAGTTAACATCATACCAATATCATTGCCATAGTAAAATGTGACAACAAGGGCTTTGAGCTTTACCCTTAGTAAAGAAATTCTGATAAAACGTAACTATTCGGCTCCATCAATAAATAGTAAAAAGGACGAACAGAATTACGCTATTTAATTTAACATAAATGAAACATATAGAAGTAAATAAGCAGAGAAATATGTAGGGAAAATATATATGTGGGAGGTAGAGTTTAAAATAAACATTTTCTTCTATATTGTTATTTCTCTGGCATCTCTATAATCGGACTTTACCTGCTCAGTTAGCTGAGTTTATTCACAAAACACCTCAGTACAGTTTTATCATAGAGATAAAAACAATGAGGAGGGTAGTAATTTCTTAAACTTTCTTGAAAGCTTACTTTAAACTATTTTCCTGCTTAATGATGATAAGGTATTTTTCTTATACGAGTATGTAGTTAGTAGAAGTTATAGTTGAGTACTGTTTAAAGTTCTGCAACCGATGCAAAAACTGGGCCGTTGTAGAGTTAGGTGACTTATGGTAAATGTATGTCGCAAATCAATATTATAAAATTGGAGCTAATTTACTTACTAATTTAATAGCAAATTAAATGAAAAATGAATGGGGTCGATTTAAAGCAGAAGCATTGAGTATCCTCCTCCTCTACCCTTCAAAATCTCCAAAATTTTAACAGTAAAATGAAACGTGGAATTTTTATTTGGTGAATTAGGATTGATAAATAAAATAATAATACATGATATACGTATTGAAATTGTTTTGAGTAAATCAAAAGTATTACTTTGAGTAGGTACCTTTAGTAATTATTGCAATAAATATATTTGAAGGTTAAAAAAGTATACGTATAGGGCGATAAATTGGCATAAACTTGAAATTAATAAACCGCCTGATAAAACTTAGTATCAATCGCTTCGAATGCAGACGTCCAGGGCAGGTACAAGCAGTAAAGAAAATAAAATGATCAATTAATTGTTGTTTCACTGAATAGTAAAAAATGTATCAATGAGCATTATTACATTTAATTCGAAGTCAGGCTGTATTATTTTCAGAACTGTTATTGTTTGTCGGTTAAAGCTAATAATTCTAAATTTAAACTGTTCATTTGGCATAATACGAGCGTGACAGAGCATCATCGCGAGGTTTTAAAACGAGAACGCGTTTGTCCGTGAAAATCTACGTGATTTCTGTACATTATTACTGGATGTTGATTTTAATAATCGCGTAATTGGAATATTCTCGATTATTCGCAGATATTCCAGTCAAAACAAAATTATTTGTCAGTATAAAAATTAACCAATAATATTATATTGGTTTATCTTCACCTAAGACTGTGAATAGTATTAATACGAAATATATTTTTAAAAAAGTGAAAGGGAAAATATGGAATTTACTTTGGCCATAACATCCCAAACCCGAGATGATAAAATATTTTTCACATAAACGAAAAGTAGTTACGAATCTCTAGCAGTTTAAAGAAAGAACCGAATATTTGTCAAAGAAATCCCTAAGGAATGCCGTGGTCAGCATAACACAAACAGTTTTACGTGACAAATACGGGCCCTTGTAACAGTAACTAAGTTATCCTCAGTTTGTGTAACTTCCCAACTCGCAATCAAACTGTATTGTGATATGATTGATATCGAGTATTGGGAATGCTGAATTGTTGATGCGGCTTTTTGTGTGTTAGAATATGCTTTCATAAGTTATTTGGACTTTATTATTATATATTATAAGTTATTTTCTCGGTAAAGTCTTCCATCAAAGTCCATGTTTTCATTTAGCGTTATTCGCGAAAACGTTAATTAGTTCTAGTAGGTTTGCTTGATGTTGGAACGAACATATACACATAAATTAAAAATATTCGGAAAAACTTGTGTGTGCAGAAGATACTAGTTATAAATATTCATAGTATCCCATCGTCACTCAGCAAATTAAATTACATGAAAAAAAGAATCAGGCGTTAAGTGACATTAAAATAATAATGCGATATTTTTTACGTCGATGGAATTAAAATCAATACGTAAGAGATTTGCTTGGGAAACAATTAGTATAGAAAATGATTTAAAGACAGTTCGGTGTTCTTGTTAGCATCTTTGTATACTTCATAGTTTTAAAAATTATTAATGATTGTTTTTACAAAAAACTTTCTTTAGTTTTTAGTTACTACAAAAAATTACTATATACCTACTTGCAAAATACAACAAAGTAGCACCACAACGGTAAGCTGTAAATGTCTCAGATTAATGTTATTTGGCGGGCGTCATGTTAAACAATTAATGACGTTTGATATACTCATTTTCGTGAAGCTTACGTCCAATGACTATGTAACAAACAATAGAAAGACAACTGCAGCTGACGTTGACAGTTCGCTATCAATTTTTTTAAGCATAGATAAGCCAACCAAGTGAAACGTCATGAGGAAAATCGAAGAAAGCAATTAATAATTAAGATTTATACATCACTACAAGCTATATTTAAATTATTTAATTGTATATATTTTTTCCATATTTTAAGGATTTTTGTAGATTTTTCTAAGTCTGAGTTAGAGTTCCTATTGATTGATAATATATATTGTTATAAATATGTATATATTGTTGGTATCAAGCGCATTACAACAACCTACCAAAAACTTTCTCCGAGGTCATTAAGCATCTCCTATTAAAGTATGAAACAACTACTTATTTGAATATTTATTAAATGTACTTTCAGTATATCTATTTTATTTGTATCTCGGCATTAATAATTCCCGATACACAAACATGATGACAGATACAACGTGAAGACAAATTGACTACAACACTGTCTATTTTCTGTAATAGTATAGTTGTATTCATATTATTATTCTTCATGTAATTGTGACACTTACGTACATTTTTGTATTATGTTATACAGTGAAATAATCGCTTGTTTCTACTTTAAAACAATGAATATTATCGTGCATATTGTTTGTGAAAATTGTGTACAATAATGTACACTAGCGAAGCGTTTACGAGATACATTTAGTAACAATACGTCCTCGCCAACACTAAGTGCAATGCACTAAATGTGAGGCACTATCAAATATTTCTACATAAATAGCGGCTTTTGGAGTAAGTAAATAATATTAGTTTCAAAGATGGGCTCTCGTAAATATATTACGTGAAATGTTGTAGAAAGTGATCTCCTAATTTCAATTTATGGAAATAGAATCAGTACTTTATTTGCAGTTAGTTGACTTGGTAGACGTTTTGGAACATATTTAAATGTGAATTACATCGGTTTATTAATTTGGAGTTTGTGTACCTAATTTGTCGCTATGATACAATTTAATCAGTGAATATGAACTCAATAGGCCTTTAGAAATAACATGATCATCAACAGACGCTCCAGACATTATTTAATAATTAAAATTAAGTTTCATACATTCATTGAAATGGATAACTCTCGTAAATATTTTATATGAACGATAAAAAATCGATTTTCTGATATTTTTGTTTATAAATCGAATCTTCTGAGACATATTTAAAACATTATTTATTTTACGGTCTCATGATCCTAGTTTACCCTACGAGTAAAACACGTACACTACAACAAACATACACACACACACACACAAACATAAACACACACGAGTAAACACTACAACTTAGTTTTCAGTTGAATTAGCATATGTATCAATCAGATAGTTCTATAGAAATACCGTGCGCTGTCGGTGAGAGGAAATGAGATTACGGGCACGCCATGCATCGGACGTGTCCGCGCAACTTCAATGAACAGTGACACTTTATGCACGGTATCTGCACTGCATCTATGTATGCCAATTTTATACAGAGTGCGAATTTTGTGTGTTTGTATACGGAGATGAATATCTGGAACCGCGGCACGTATCTGAATATTTTTTACTTACGTTAGAAAGGAACATTATTCTGGATAAGTCTTGATGATGTTCGTCAATTATCTCAATTTGTATTAAGTTAGATCTTCTTCAGTACGAAACAAGTCGTTGCGGACCACGAGTAGATATAAATCGTACTGCTAATCGTATCCATACGTTATACTTAAAGTTAACAAACGTGCAGATGGCCACGTGTCGTAATCAGTCATCATCGTTCACGGCCGCCAGCCAAGATGGACTTATCGCGCCTTTAGAACGAAAGTGACTTAACTCAAAATTCCTGAAATTCCAGATTTTACTATAAATTTACTTAAAAAAGCCTACTCTAAAACCCCAAGGTGAAAAAGAGCCCGAATTATGAGTGAGAAAGGGAAAAAGGAAGGAAACCTCATACATCAATCTCTTTAAATTTACTGTAGACCATACATTTTTGAAAACTTTCTTCGTCATTTCCCATAAATAGCAATTTTTGAGTTACGTCCGTTTCATTCTAAGGGTGCGTTATAATACGCAAAAACATTTCAGGGTTGAGTCTAGGTTGAGTCCGGCAGGGAGAGAACCATATCACCATGTAAGGATACCGTCGGGAAAAACGGGGTGGTACTAAGCCCTGCGAGTTCCAACGTAAGGAATCGTTCACCAAAGTCAAATTAGCAGAGTGCACTGTAAGACGGAAGAGGATAAGGATATCTTGCGCTCAAGTATGTACGAAACCCCTTACATTCCGAAATATTTCAGTAACTTTAATTATAGGTTGTATATTGTGTACAAATTCGCAACGTCCAAAGAAATCTAATGCTACTCTTATAAAAATGTAAACAATAAAAGTAGATATTTAAATATACTTAAAAAAAAAGAAAGAATGAAAACATTAATTTCGTCATTTAATATATGGTTTATAAATTAATGTTTTATTAAGTAAAAATACATCGGTAATAAAGTCTAGCGACATTAAAATTTATAAAATATATTCTTATTGATTCGACTGTGTTACAGTTTTAGGTACTACTAACATAGATTATTGTGACGAAGGGGTCACACTCAGCTTGTGCCACGGAACCATGTCATAAACCACGGCTATTAATTTTCATGTAAACCATTATTTTTCTGTTTAATTTAGCTTATCTTAATATATAAATATGAAAGTAGAACTCTCTGGTATGCAGACATTCTTCACCTGACCAGGGTTGATAAATTTGTAATACGTACGCTCGAACTTCCCTGCGGGAGGCGGAGACGTTTAGAGTTTGAACCTCTCGGCTACCACTGCTTACAAACATAAAAATATTACATTTACTAATATTATCAATGACAATAATAATTTATGTTGAAAATAATTCAGAGCGAATAAATTGCACTGTATCAGTGGAACCGAGTAAGTTTGCTAATCTCCCTGCTGTGTACATACCGCAGAGTTTCGTTCCAGATAAAGTTACGAACAGTTCAGTTTAGCGGACTAAGGGTGGGCAAAGTTTATGGGTGAGACCGCTTGCAGGTTGTACAAACACTTAATCCAACTGTCAGTAGAAGTGGCTACAGGATTATGATTCTGAGAATTATACCAATAGTTTTTGAGTTAAATTGGCAAACTTTGTATTTAAGATGGACAAATGCTTAAAATATTTAGGTGCGGTTCTTTTTAACTGTATAAATAAACGGACTCTTATAAGGTCACTCGTTTGTCTGTTTATTCGTTTGTAATTTACTAGGTAGACTAAATAACTTGAATACACACGTTACTTGGTCTGCTCACAGTACCACATCAAACCAAGATGTGTATGGACATGAAATGAAATATAGTTAGGTAAAACTACTTAGGCGAGCTCACAACATCTTGTGAGCAAATGACAAGTAGATACATTACTTTTGTGAGACATTCATCACTTTGATTCGTGCTGAGTTTACGCTTCGTATTGTTGAACATAGAAACGTTCGTTGATAACAAAGTAATAAGTAAGAAATGGTATTTGTTGTTCCCAGTGACGGTTGCAAATAAGGCGTTAAGTGGACATTTTGAAACGTTCATATTTCGGTTTTGTTAATCTAAAAGAAGGATTTTAGTGTCAAATTGAAATTGAGACATCACTTTAAATATTTAACCGGTTGTTAATAGTAATTGATTTTAAATAATTACATATTTATAGGATACAATAAATGGTAAATAGTTATGAACGAGGTGTGAAGGAATTAGAAAATTATTCGTTAAAGTAAATGTATTATCTAGAATAATAAGCATGAAACAAATATACAGTAAAAGTACAATAAATCTTCTGTGCAATGCACGTAATTTTTGCGTCTACCGTTTCGTAACAGTGCTTTAAGATTGAAGAGACGAAACCACGAAAGAATCTCTTCAGCGTGTCTTTCAAAAGCAAATATTAATATGGCAATTATAAAGTAACTTTTAAACTGTGCCCAATCGGTTATGACGCTGTTATTCCATGACGTTCTTGCTATTTATAGTATTGATATTATTGCATACTTTGTCTACAAGCTATCACATAAGCTACGCTGAATGTCGCTTAAAAGCTCCCATAAGTAAATCACGTATTAACTTTGGAAACTTATTGTACAAACGGACACCGAGTCAAAAAATACTGCTGAACCTTTTGACGGCGATAAGAAGACGTAGTCAGATTATGCCCATATCTTGTTTCACAATTGTGTGTATTATTTTTCTGCTTGTACATATATAATATATTGACTAGAATATACTATCATAACTATACACTATAAATATATTGACAGGCTACTATCAGTATAACTATCCTTTAAATTTTTCCCAGTAAGACTCACGTGACTTATTATAGATTTAATCAATTATATATATATAGAGCTATATGGATAAAGCTCTAATTATTCTTTGCTGCAAACAAATATTAAAAACAATGTTAGCAGATTTACCTCACATTAGAATACATAGGACATAAAAAACTATGAAAATAGGCAAAATATGCATTTCTAGCAGTCTGAACTTCCGTAAAGTGTTTTATCTTTCTAATAGCATAAATAGACCTGATCGCTTTACCAACAAGAAACGATATGTGTACGTTCCATTAACGTTTAATATTTAAACAGATACTTAAAAATTATTGGATAGTTCCATAGTTAGTGTTTCAGTATTTCATTTTTGCCTTTTTTCTGCACATTTGATAGTGCAAACTCTATATTCTACGGTTGTTAGCATTTAACTAAATTTATTATAGTAAAACAATGTGATAAATCGAATTCAATGTCAATGTCATGTCAATGTCTGTATATTTTTTAATGAAATATGGAAATTCATTAACATATACCAGTAAAATGAAAGGTCCTAGAATTGAGCTCCGTGACAAACCCGGTATGATCCCGATGATTTGGCATCATTTACCTATCCTACCTTTATCATTTACTTATCCTACCTTTGAAATAGGACGCAATAATGTTTTAAAACATTTTATCGCAGCAGTATGGCAGCGGGTTAAGAGACCTTTTTGCCGTAAAAAGTAATTTTGATTATGACTCTAATGATAAATTATAATCACGCCAAATTTTATCAAAATCGGTCTATTAGTCTAAGAGATATCGAAGAACATTTAACCAGATAAGCAGACGAAAAATCTGAAAAGTATTGTGTTCGGGTCGCTATCATAGAATTAATATATCCGTTGCGGTTTGAAAGCAATGTACGCGAATACAGTTCTCTGTGGAGCTACTTCTGGGTGGTCCAGCGGGATAACAGCTCGTGTGTTAAAAACGACGATGTCATTAAAGTTTTGTATTGAAGCTGTATATAAAACTTACGTCTTTGGAATAGTTATGAAACAAGCTGACAAAAAAATAGATTGGTCCAGTTTTGCCTTGTAATTTTAATTTGAAATACGGATTAGCGATTTTTTACTGCCCTTACTTGTGTAATTTGTTATCATTTAAAAAAAAAATAACCATATTTTCAAAAACTATTTGTTTTATTTACATCAATATACATTATTGTACATTAATCGATAAAAACACAACACATATCGCCGTACATTTTTGTCGCAACATAATCTTTACAAAAAAACCCTCATTCAGGCGACCCGAACGCAGAGACAACAAAATGGGTAAATTTCGACGTCGATTCCAAGAATACTGTGAGTCAAGTGGTTTAGGTTATTAACTAATAGTTTAGTATGATCCACATACTTATTATATGCAGAGTTTCAGCCGTTACAAGTGTTTAGTTTATTAGAAATCAAAGGCTTAACCAAGCACTGAAAATAGTGCAAAAAAGGTCCTCTCAAACTTCCTCACAACTCCTCCAAGCCTTCTCAAACAAACACAGGGTAAATTCTGATGCATTAAGTTTAAATACAAATTTACATTCTGTAACTTCATTAAATTTATGAATTGATCATAATAATTAATAAGCATGCTGCCATACAAATATATTTCAAATATCAACAACCAAAGTTATCAATTTTTTAACAAAACCAATCTATAATTAGACCAAGGATAAATAACAAGCTAACAATGGGTGGAGACAATTACAACCAACACTCTCACACGTGAACTTGAAATATGAACTTATAATGAGAACAAATTAAGAATGACATGGTGAAATAAAATAAATCTTATTTCAGTTAATAATTATTAATTTAAATTCAAATAAAATGAGAATAAATTAAATATGATAAAAAAAAACCTCCAACGGACGGAAGTCCGTCCGACTGCTCCACCACGTCGGCAGCTCCAGCACGTGGCGGTACTTGAGTCTGAAAATCAAAACGATGTTTTCATGCAAAACTATTGTAATTTGAATACATTTGGTAGTGGCAATGACCTTGCCTGCCGTGAGACGGGTCCCGGGTTCGATTCCCGGCCGGGGCATACATTATGTGAGAGACAAATAAGAATCAGTAAAAAAGCGTTAGTCAATTGTAACAAAGCTAAAATAAATGACCGTTAAGCCAGTTGTTCGAAACATGCTGATTTCTATATGAATGATGACCCTTGTCTTTTAAATGGTATGCAATAATAATAACAAACAAAAGAAGCGCACATGTTTCAAAATCTGTTGGAATTTTAGAGGTCGGTGTGAGCAGCTTCAGAAAAACTACTCCTTACGCTTAGAAATATTATTTCTATTTTTTTAAATTAATCTATAACTTTTTTATTTATGGACAGATTGTAATGGCCAAATCAAAAATAAATCGATTAAGCCGTTCTCTCAGATTAGTTCACACAAATGTGTAAATTAGTCGTATTACTCGTCAATACTGCACGGCCCTGGTCGCTCCTGGCGGACCATAACGCGACCTCCATGCGATCGGCCACGCCCATTAGGACCACCACGAAGCTGTAAGTTCCCCACCGGTGACTGTGCCGATCCACTTGGACCACCTCGTCTACCTCGCACACGCACTGCCCGACCGCGTTGACCACCATGCATACGGTCTTATCTCACTAAAAAATGGAAATAAAACATGCAAGGTTTCACAAAAGTAGTACGCAATACGCAAATACATAGAAACGCAAAATCTTTGGAGTTAAAAAATATACAAATAAATAATAATAAATGTTAGAAATATAATTAAATTCGAATGCACAGGAGCAAACTGTTTAATTTTCGACTCGATCAACATTGGAGCAAAAATCACAAAATAGCCGGTTAAGTTCGAATTTCTAGAAACTCCTTTGGGTTGTTTATCTTTCAATGTTCCGCGACTTCGTTTTTTACATTAAATGCTTTGTAACAATAAAAAGATACATTATAATATACGTAATGACGATACAAGCAGCAGAAGAAGAAGAAGCAGAAGCAGAAGAAGAAGCAGAAGAAGAGGAAGAAGAAAAAGAAGCAGAAGAAGAAGAAGAACAAGAGTTCATCTGAAAATCTGATTCTAGTAGCCTTGACATTGTGTGTTATTTGTCTGTGTGGTGTGATTGAGGAAGATTTCGCCTTCGACGGGGGTGTGTGCAACTGTGATGTCGTTGCTGGAGTCAGCGGAATGATGCTGTACCTATAACATGTGGTCTAAGAAACTTCTGACATTGAATTATTATTTTGGATCACATGCGGATTAATTAATTGCAGTGCGGCTTTACTACAATTTTCAATTGCTCATATATGTTAACAAATGCAAGAAGTGACTTTATATGTTAGCAACCTTTGCAACTACTACATAACATACTCATTAATATTGATTGATACATATGTAACTGGCCGTATTGGGGCGACCCAGGATACTGACCCCAATCCCATACTGGCAGAACAGGGTGTCGTAAGAGGTGACAGAAGCCAGCCTGTTTGGGTTTCGCGTAAGGATTATATTATCAACATTATTGTTAAGTTATTAATATTGGCATTATAATCTTTCCGTGTAGCCTGCTAGGCTAGCAACCACCTACCTGCCTGATTCAGACATACGAAAATACAAAGCTTTCTTCTTTATAATTGTAGTGTAGACTACATATACATATATTAATCTTATGTATATATCTTTACTTGACATTAAAGTTCAGAGTTACTTTCATATTTTCTAGTAACAAGACAGCATTTTCTAATGGATTTCAGTTCAGACACGCGACTATAAAGCTCTTGTCACTCAGTCTCGGGAATCCGCGAACTCTCGCGCGAAGCCATTAATGTTGTTGGCTACAATTTATCACAGGGAATAAGTTCAGTGCGTGGAAATGCTTTCGAGAAGTTAATTGTCGCTCACAAAGTAACTCGTAGTAATAGAAATATTCTGACGAGCTCATAATTGACGACTTACGTCAATCGTAATTATCGATAAATAACAAGAGCCGAACACAAACATTTGTCACATATGTAAATGTCTGCCCCGGCCGGGAATTGAACTCGAGACCCTTTTGTCTTTATGCTTCACTAGCAACTGGACTACGGAGTCGTCAACTGTGAAGTAGTATTGTCCAACCAGTATTTAGTCAAATATTCGCATTAGTTACACGATATTATTTCACGTAATGAACAAATCAAAAATGTATGGACTATCTACTAAATTTCATTCTTATAAATTTTATATTTTCATTTTAATCAATACTTAAAACACATCTATTTCGTCACTGACTGAGTAACTCACTCACCTATCAAAACGTATAGGACAGCATTGATAGGATAAGACTCGGTTTTGTACTATTATATCATGGAAGTGTCTGTGCACGGCCGGGAACCCCCCGCTTAACAGCGGAAGTACGTCACCAGGGGTCTGTTGAACAGGGGTCTGTTGTGACTCGTCAATAAAAAATAAGATAGCAAGGGTTACATCCTATTTTTTTATATACAAGCCTTTAATACATCAATTAAATTAGTTGCGTTATTTCAAAGAAAGTAGATATGAATAGTTTTGAAACAATAATAGCCGGCTGAAAATATTTTTGTATTAATAAGTAAAGCTTGTAATGTGTGGGGAAACTTGCCAAAATATGTGAACTAATCTACAAGTGTACTGATATCAGCACGTTTGTTGCTAAGTAAACTACTCAGTGTTTTATAAATGTTGTCTTTGCTTCTTTATTTTTTTTTATGTTATGTTTAGAGTTGTTTCTATTATAAATATTTAATATAAATTGCAGTAAATACAGAATAACGCAAAATATTATTTACTGACTCCATAGCGAGATGTCTATACTGATATTTCCATATAAATGTATATGTATAATATTCATCTCCTTTCCTAGGGAAGCCACATAATAATCAAAAGTATTCTTAAGAAATTATGAATGTACTGACTCTGTAGTAGGTGTATGAAACATAAACAGGGATTACAGCTATTGGAGTATAGTTGTTGTGATAAATAATAATAGAGTGATATTTCAATGGAGTTTTACATTTATATTTTACTAGCTATCCACCCCGGCTTCGCACGGGTGTCATTTATTGATGAACAAAATTAGAAATGTGTATTGAGGAAAAATATATTAAGTATATTTTTGTCTGTCAGCTGGTCGAGAAGGGATTCAATTAGGTTTAATTTAATCTTTCAACCGAGTGTATCCTTAAACACAACTGAGCAGTCAAACCGGAAGTCATATTTTTATATTGAGTTTTTCTCACAAAAATGTCATCCGAGTTTCCCATTTTACCGATTTCCGAAAAAAAAATGTTTCACACAAACTTTGTCTTAGCAATTACGAACACAACAAAATAAAAACAGCCAGATCTATCGAGCAGATCTCAAGTAATGATCTTTTCATACGTGTGGAAATTGAGTTTTATATTTTTATTTTATAGTTTTATGTATTTCTTAAACATATAGTAGATTGCGTCAAAGACCGACGCACGAGTAGACGAGTGGACGGCCAACGTCAAACTCACAATAACCTTATCCAAGTTTCGTCTTGTGCAACATTACAAAGTCACGTCTATTGTTTGTAAAATCATGTTGTCATTCCGATATCTTCTTGTCATTTGTGACAGTATAAAATGGCAGCTAGCCAGTTTCGGTAGCTACGTTAACGGACTAGCGTCCTGTCTCGACTCCCTTCGGGGTCAACAATTAATTATCTTACACACTTCATATAATTATAGCCTATGTTCATCTGGGATGATGTATCTTTGAAATGGTAAAATAATTTTTCAAATAGGTGCCGTGGTCCCGGTGAATATCTTGCTCACAGATACAAAATTTGTATCTTGTGGTGATGGTATGTATAAATTAGGATGTTATGGATATGAAATTTCGGATTTGGATATGGATACGGATATATGAATATTATTTTACGCGTTTTGGTTACGGTTACGGATGTGAAATTATTTCGGATTATCCGATTGTTTCAGATAATTTCGGTTGCGGATATTTAAAGTTTTGCGACTTGGAAAAAACAGCAACACAGCAGTAACAGTAAACACACAACAGTAACAGTTTGGCTTTATTTCTAGTTATTATTTAGTATTATAGTCACAGAAAAAAACAAAAGTCTTAGAAATTAAATAATAAAACTGTCTAAGTTGTAACGACGCGTCCAGTGCATCGGCTCGGCTGGCGAAAATCTATCATAATGTGTATTATTAAGAGTGCCGCTATCCGAAATTATCCGAAACTTTATCATCGGATTCGGTTACGGTCACGGATATATATTTTTTTCGGTTATCCGATAGTTTCGGTTACGTAGCTCCAAAACATCCCAGGTATAAATATAAAATGTAAATATAATAATATTATATTTAATACATATTTGTGCACACCTGTCCCCTCTTTACCTGTCATTTCAGAAAGTCTTTTGCTACATTGTTTGCCGAGAACAAAGATATAGACAATCAGTGACAAGACCACCTTTACTAACACAAAATCTTTTGAACGTTTATTGATGTATTTTTATTTTTTTACTGGTGTGCGATAAAGAGAAACTAAACTATAGAGTCGAATATAACATTGTGTGGGTGACAACAATTCTCCAGCGTAATCAACTAAAACCTAATGCCTTTCATCGTGATAGACCTTCGGTCTCAAGAGGACAGTTGTATAAGATCACCGATGTTCGTCTATTCGAACTGCGACCATAATCATTACATAACACTAATGCGCATCCATATCTACGAAATAAAAAATAAATTTGGTTGAAAGACACAGGACAACTCCTGTTCCTCCTGAATACCTCCGTACTGAACTGTATCGTCTATACTTTAATGGATTATGATGACGATGAATTAATTCCTTATACTGACTTTGAATTGATCAGAAAGATCGACTTTGAAATATTAAAAAGACCAATAATTAATTATTATTCAGAATCATAAACTGAATCTGGAGGATGGCGAATAACGCCTATACCAAATGAGAGAAATCGATATAAGTAAAAAGATGAACTTTATAGAAGCAGCTACATGTGTTTTACGGCCATTGCAGGGTGAAAAGAGGTAGCGAGATATGGATTTAACCTAAAACTAGACTTACATACATATCATGTTCTTAGGTGAGAAAATCTGTGTGCGAATGGATTGATTACTGTCCATATCTGAATGGATGTATGGATGAACTATTTTCAGTCGTATTCATCTATACGTAAAGTGAAATATAATTTTCATCATTGTCTAACTTTACATTGTAGTTTTGCATCCTACATTCCTTAACCAATTAGAAAGGCCTTCAAATCTTTTTAAAATTGAGTCTATGAGAAAAGGATTTATCATTATGGTGTGAAAACAGAATTTTTTATATGAGTTAACAAAAAATTAAACTATTTAAGGAAATTAAGCTCTAATGAAATACCGTGGTGTCTACGTCAATCAAGGCGCGGCGCTGTTAGCTTTGCGCTAATTGCATTGGCCACAACGCGGGTAATGATACCCCAGAGCGTAGTAATGACATATTATTATATGCTCTTCTATAATGTCACTGTCGAAACTCGGCAGGCTATGTACATATACCTTTATGTACAGAAAAAAACAATTACAATATCTATTTAGTATATATAATCTGTTACTTGTAGAAACACGTGTTAATTTTCGAAGATGTTTAGTTCTGTAAGTTTGAGTTTGTACCAGTTCTACAACAAACGGACGATAAAACTAATAGTTATTACGGTCGGTTGCATTTCAAATAATATCTTTTATTTATTGTTTGGTGACTTTGTACAGTTATAATAATAGATAAGATACTGGTCATATGTATGCCAAACAAAAGAATTCTGGCAAATATTTGTTTAAAAAAGAAAAATAAAGAATATTTTCCTTTATCAACATCATCTGTATACGTTAAATAAAAGGCTGTTAAAATTAATAAATAATGAATTTATAATTATATGGACGTACGTCTGCTACGAGTTAACTTTTAAACACAATCATTTTTATGTCATCTACTGGAATATATTTCGATTATAAATTGAAGAGGTGGAGAAATATCGATGTCACCAGACGAGCTGCCTATGTTTAATATAACGATCAATTTGTACTTGGAGGTCACCATTAGGAATTACAAGTTTTTGAAAACATTGTGTAATATAATTGGAATATTCACTGTTTAATTTCATGTTTATTCAATTATTTATTAAGCCACCCCCAGATAATGATGATTCAGTCAATAATCATCTAACATTTTGTTCAATTATTGACAAAGTAAGAGTCAATCAAAATACGTCCATATCGGATGATTGACCAGGGAGTTTACTCCCGCTAATACTGACTTCAATCGTTAATCTACAATAGGATGTATAGCATAATCAAGTCATAAGCTCATACAGAAACTAATTTCGTTCCACAGAACGAAAAAAATTCGGGCGTTTGGTTTTTGGCGGAAAAAATTACCACAAAATGTATGAAGATTATTTAAAAAACTATATTTTTTATATCCGTGATACGATTGAGAACCAAATTTAAGTGATCTTTATGAAATTGTGGTCAAGTTTATGTAACTTTGAATTACTTTTTGTCGGCGCAGGAAGGAACTGAATGCGGCGAAAAATTGTAGATTTCGCAGGTACAAGCACAATATTTCTTCTTGACCGGTAATAGTTTTTGATGGTTTTAATGTCAATTATGTCAATCTTTGAAATCGTAGCAGTCTCCATCTTGTTTATTTATAAAAAGTTAACTGCCATTTTTTAGTTTTTGGTTTCAATGACCACAAGAATAATGTTTTATAGATAGGCCGATATACTTAACTGTATTATTTTTTGTTTATGACAATAATAAAACTATAAACGTGTTTTGATTCTACATTTGAAAGTAGTAATCATTATTTAAAAATCAAGACTAGATCAAGAGCAACATTTTATCGTAATAAAAATCAAATATAAATCGTTTTCAAGATCAAAGAGGATCGCGGACGTTACGAGACACTTCCAGTCCGTGAGACACGTGTGTCCTCAGTTATGATTCTAAGCTGGACGTAGTTAAGCAAAAAGGATCCAATCCACAAAACTACCAAAACGGAGCTAAATATACCAAAGTGATCGTAAAGGTCAATACTTTCGTTTAGCAACAACAACCAAATGAAATACCAAGTTATAACATTTTTATCAACATAAAGTACCAATCCACATATATGTATGGTATTTATTAAAATTAATGTAACAATCCAAGGTCTTTGAATCATTTTTGAGAAATAGTAATTTAAAGATGCTAGATTAAAAAATATATCTTAAAAGAAATCCAGTCCACCTGGCCTCTTATTAGTTATTTATACCTATTTTAAAATCGTATATAACGTTAATCATTTAAATGATGTAAGACACTTGGATTGTTTCGGTTGAATATTGTTATTAAATCATAGAAATGTGTTGAAAACCGCAAAAACATGCAAAAGTATGTGGACAATTCAATGAATCAATTTGTGTCATCGAAAATCTTTCAAGTCTACACCTGTAATTGTCTTAAACAAAGTAACCAATTAATTTCAAGAGCAAAAAGAGAAGAAGAATTCCAAACATCTATTTTATTGGAATCATATTAGCCGAAATTATTATTCATAGTAAATTGTGTAAAGGACGTTTCAAAACAAGATCATATACTGTCATCAAAAGAATTAAAGCAGGAAAGACCCAGAGAATATATAAGAAAATATACTTTATGCGGAGACGAAGATTGCAAATACATGTTCTTGAATAATTTCTAAATGTTAAAACAAGGTTACGTATGTCCAAGAAATATCTAAATAATAACAATTAAAGATGGAAAGAGACGGTCGCAAGGTGCTTAGCATTTTACAAGTTTTTACATAGGGACGAAAATACCGTGGACAAACTAGAAGGATTTGAAATATGAATAAGAACTCAGATACGAGAGGAAGCATGAAAATAGTTATAAGAGTGATTGTGACTATGGCATAGAGTTTTCAAGTTTTAATATAGTTAATGATTCTCCCTCTTCTATAATTTAATGACATGTTAGTGTAAAAGTATAACCCATATTTTCTTCGATATCATTTTAATTATAAAACCAAATTTAATGACACATATCAAAGTAAAAACAAAAAATGTTTTCCGTTAAATGGTAATGAAACCAGCAGATTTACAGTACTACATCACTAAACAATAACGATCTAAATTTTAAAGTTAAATATCTCAAAAGTAGTTCAATGTGGATTGGACTTTTTCGTTTAACTACGTCTAATTAGGTAGGTATCCAATGTTGTGGTTAATTAATTTGGAATAATAATAATAATAATTGTCATTCAATAGTTGGGGCTTACATTTTTCACTATTGTCTCTTTTCTAAGTTGAATGTAATTTTAATCTTTAAAGTATTAGAATATATATAATATAACTCAATAAATAGAAAATAAGTAGGAAGAGAAAAAAAAAGTATTACCTATTGATAAATTAGCAAATAGTGATCTTTGACAAATATTTTGAAGGTTGAGATGGTTTTACAGTCTCTGATGCTCGGTGTTAAGGAGTTCCACAGTCTGACAGCATGGACAGAGAAAGAGCGAGAATATGCACAGTCTTGTAGAATGGAAATATGAGCAGTGTTTTAGTGTGTTTACGACAAGGAGCAAAGGAGGGGCGGGCAAGTGAAAAGTATTCGCGTAAGTAGGAAGGAAAGTTGGGGTTATGCAGGATATAAAAAGGAGACATATTATACGACTTTTTCTACGGAAACTGATGGGGAGCCACTTAAGGTGCTTGCAAAAATGTGAAACGTGATTATAATTTTTGAGATTAAAAATGAAACGAATACAGAGGTCTTGTGAAAAGCTACGCGGAAACCGGCTATCATGGTATGGTCATGTTATGCGGAGGAATGAAGAGCATGTTGTACGGAAGGGATTAAGTATGAACGTAGATGGCTATAGAGCTTTGATGGCAAGAATACTTCTTGCAATAATACATATTTTACGAAAAATATTTTACGAAAATTTAATATTACAAAGTGATCGTCTACTCGATGTCAAAATGATGATAAAATTTTCTTCTTAAGTAAAGAATACGTAATTGATCTTGTCTCTTTTTACATTTTTAAGCTTTGAGTTTCTTCAAAACTTCCTTTTAGATGTCGAAAAATCCTTTGAAAATTAAAAAAAGTTTAAAGTTTTTCAATCAGCGAAGGTAATTTCTTGCAAAACTTAACACTCAAATACATGTATTTAACGAAATATAAAGGGGCTGGCAATATACTTATTCCCGCATGTAGCACCAAAAGAAATTTTCTTTCAAAAAATATTCAAAAGAACTGAGAAACTATACATTCCTTGAAGGCGGTTAAAAAAGAATAAGAATATGGCACGTGATTGAAATAGATTAAGAATGCGGAATTACTTCGTATTAAAATTTTATCATGAATCCACTTCTAAGGACAAAAGCCAGTAAGAAATAAAGGGGATAATATTCAAATTAATCATGTCACGTCGGAAACCAGAATTTTTTTTATTCCATTTACATCAATTTGGTCAGAAATAAAATTAAACAGAATGGCTAAGATAAAAAAAATCTCACTTTCCATGAATAATACATATAATAATAACGTCACAGAAATAAAATTTATTCGAAGTTGGTCATAACAAACACTTTTCGAAGTTAAATAACAATTAATTTGATAGGTGAGGAAAAGACCTTTTTCTTTTTTTCATTAACAATTTCAGATTTCTTTTGGGTATTTTAAGAATGAGAGTACTTTTGTAAGGTGTCCTTTAATGATCATAAAGTAAATAAAACTAAATTAGATTCGTAATATTAATACACATATTGTATATTTAAATTAAATACCTAGCTGTACTTGATTTATGTCCATAGAGAATAAAGTTTAAGTATAAACCAATTCATTTCCGCAGAATGTGTCTACTCTATAAGATAAAACTCACGAACTTGAAATTTATACGACGGAAAAGAATTAGGGTCGCTAATACTTGGGGGCTAGGAATTTCGCTGGTGAACTGTTAAAGCCGGTAAAGATTAGCGAAAACGGCGACGAATGAAAAATTACGGCAAAATAAAGATTTTTACTGGACTCTACGCATCTATCGCATTACATGTTTATTTTTTAGGTCGTATAGTTTTATAGTTAGGTAAGCAGGGTAAATAAATAGGTAAATATAATAATAATAATTATTATTACTGCGAATAAGCAGAAAGCATATAAGCGTTCCGGCGAAGTCGAATTGCAACAAATGTTTTGGATTCTACTGTATCTTTATACGACAGCTGGACATTTTATTGACATGTTTGACAATTACGTGATGCTGTCGATTCTACGATGGGATAACTACATATTATCTGCTTTATTTTCTATTTTCAGAGCATAAGGAACTCCATCCACCCTTGAACCCAACATTTATGTTCGTCATATACGTCATTTTACAGCGAACAAGGCAATGGGGTCAATTCCTCAATTTGAGGATCGACAAATCGTTGATTATCAGTTTGTGAAATTATTTTTGAGTAGGAGAGACAGATTAATTATGGATGTAAATAAATATAACACTCTAATACTGTAAATATGTATTGTCCATAAGGATTCCATATTTGCCCAGCCCTTCACTAAATTGTATTCCGGGCAGTCCAGGCTATTATTCCAAATTACGTGTCAGCGCTACGGGACATTTACATAAATTCAATATCCGCTTTAAATGCCTTATAACAACGTTATCACAGAAATTGAAAGTTATGGCCCTCGTCAACGATAAATGAAATCTGACGCCTCCGCAATAATGCTATGTAAATTGTATAATTGACTGTTTGTTTAAAACCCCGCCGGAAAACCAATTCCAATTTCTGATAATCTGCCCCCATGGAGTAATAGTGAAGGTATTAAACTCTAGTCCGCGAAGAGCCACAATCAGCGGATGCATGTAAATGGAAATTTTGTGAAAATGGTTAATTAAGTTTATCGTTTAAGAATAACGCAGCAGACACTATCGCAATTTACTTAATTTGTCGTAATTGCCGTTAGTAAGCTCGGGGGATCACTGTACCTTTCACTCATACTGTCAAACATTTAGGTATTATTATAGACTCTAATCTCTCATGTAGTGCCCTGATAATTAAATATTAAATTATAAACAATTATTAAATAAATAAATAAACGTTACAGAAATGGATTTATTTATCTTTCAAGATTTAAGGATAGAATGGATTTAACTAATTCACCAACTAAAAACAATGAAAGAGAGGAATTATAGTTTCGGGTTTATAATCCTGCATGCATGCCCAATTTTTTATAGTTACATATGTGGAGCGGTAGGATTAAAAGCAATAACAGAAACTATCACGTCAACATTGCGATATAAAAGCTTTTTTCCATCCCTAAATCCAACCAACCTGGGCACGATTTTATTCTGATGTTCGATGGACAAGATAAAGTCACCAAAACAGACAGTCAGGTTTCTCTTGTTGGACGTCACTGAGGTTTGTTGATTCAATACCCGTGGTTGGTAGTAAGATGGCTAGATACTTAGAACTCACCGTATGTTTTGAGTTATTTTAATTGCAATGTCAGAAAAAGATATGTAAAGTGCACTTCCGCTTCTTTCTGAGTTGGTGACGAGTCGGTGATACCATGAACTTTCGGATATCACCGTCACTGATGATCATATTATCTGGTCATTCGTCGGGAATTGACGCAAAAACACATTTAAGAAAGAATAAAGAACATGATAAAAATACATCTTAGCAACAAAATTTATTAAAATTCAGCCCATTTCTAGAACAAACAATGTCGTTTCTCTTAGTCATGCCCTATTTAGCCATGTTAACCATATTCATTAATGTAACCATGGTTTTCACTTTCGTAAATAATAATAAAAATAGTATACGACAGCGATACATTCTGCTGTCATAATGTGTATATTTGCCGTCACATTTGAATTTTCAAGCGTCAAGATTTCTTGGTCCATTTCACAAGCCGTGACGTTGATGGATGGATTACATGTTAACATTGGTATATATGTATACTGTACGTCTACACATAAAGAATAGGTGTACATAACTTGCCTGCCACCGATGTCAAGCATTTTGTTGTTGAAACTACAAACACATTATTAGAAAAATCGACATCGAAAAGCCATTGTAAACCAAAATATTACTTTGTGATAGTTAATTAATGTTTACGTTATTTTACGATGGTAGCCTAGTGATTCGAACGTTGGTCGTCCGCATTGGACACTCGAGTTGGAATCACGCACGCACGTCAAATTTTTGAAATCATGTACATATGTACTTACTTCCATGGAGGAACACATTTTGAAGATATGTGTATATAATAACGTTCTCAAATTTGTGTGAAGTTGGCCAATGTGCACTCGGTCAGGCCTTAAACCATCTCATTGTGAAAAGAGATCCGTGCCCAACAGTGGGATAATTGTAGACTATAATGACAATGATTATATATAATATTATACGGTCGGTGCCGAAAGTTTCATAAACAATACTTCTTTAAAGTCACTTATTTCTTAATCGTCGCGACCAAAACTTTGGGTAAAATCACTTTTTCAATTTCACTCTAGTTGTTTATTAAAAGCGCGAAAATTTACGCATTAGTGATACAGAGTATCGGCTTCAGATTAACAGTATATTATGATATATGAAAATAGTTTGAAGATGCACTTGGTGTTTATGTTTGACTTGTTAAATCTATATCTATACTGATGTTAGAAGAGGAAGTACAAATTTTGTGTTTGTGTATATGCAGAAGGTTATTAGCGGAACCACGGCACGTTTGATTAATTCTCTTACCATTTGGAAGATACATGATTCCAGATGAACATATTTATGCTATATATTATTTATAAATATGTACAAATTAGCATAACTTTTAAAACCGAACGAAATCCATTCGGGTCGCTAGTCTATACTACTAATATTATAGAAAGAAACTGCGATTTTAGTGAGTTTTTGTGTGTGAGGAAGTAATCACCGGAACCATGGCACCTATCTTAAAATTCGTTTATCATTTGAAAGATGCATTATTCCAGATAGTCATAGGCAATATTATATAGTATAAAACAATTTCTCCATCTCTCTGTCTGAGTGCGGTAATCTCGAAAAATACGGCACGGGTTCTCATAAGATTTTTACCAAAAAATAGACAGAGAAACACGAGAAAGGTTAAGGTACATAACGGGAAAAAATTATAAAAGCTATTACTTATAAAAGAAAAATCAAGTTTCTCGAGTGCAGGTAACTAAGCTTACATAAAATGTGATACATATATATTTTTTTTATATTGAAAGCTCACAAACAACCGGACGAGCCACCTGATGGTAAGTGGTCACCGTTGCCCATGGACATCAACAAGACCAAAAGTATCACTAATGCGTTGTCGGCCAGGAGATGAGAAGAAGGTTAGAAAGAACTAAAAGTATACATAAAAATATTAATATGTGCTGAACATTGAGTCAAACTCGTTTTTTGTATATGTACGTCTTTAATTCTGTATAGTGTTTTAAATCTGTATAACACTAAGGTAAATACATAATATGAACATACTCACACCCCCGCACTAGGATTCCCTGTGTTGCGGGCGGCATGGCATACACAGATATGACATTACAAACACCCGTGACCCGAGATTAAACATTTATCTGTCACATAATTGTTTGCTCCAGCCGGTAATCGAACCCGGGACTTCTCACTTGGCAGGCAGCGTCACTACCAACTGGGCTATGAGGTCGTAATTTAACGATAGGTTAATTTGAAAAACGTGATATATTTTTAAATAATATTTTCAAAAAATAGTTTAGTTTTTTAGAGTTATTTGCTTGAAATTTTTTGTATCACTTGGAGATAAGAGTTCTTTTTTTTCTTTATTTCCTTCACTTTTTAAATTGTTATCTAATTCTGGGCTGTGCTAATAATTTCTTATTAACCAGGAAGTAAAGTTAAAATGTAAAGACTCAAATAAATGTATAACACTTACCAAATACGTTTTGGTAAAATGGTAAAATGTACGCATTCATCATACCAATATATACAGCAAATTATTCTTGCCTGCTATTTCTAGCTCAACCCTTTTCAACCCTCCTATTCAACCTACACGAGGTGACAAACACATTACGAGTATAAGCAAAATAATCACCAAAATATTTTAAATTGTACTCACATGAAGCACATATTCATCGCTGTTTTATTCGTTTTGCTCCTATTAAATTACGTAAAAGTAATAATGAATTTATGTAGCAATATTACGTATACGTAAGTTAAATACGCTAAGTATATAAGTATCGAGGACCACATACTTACATAAAACAATCATATTTTTTTCTTTAAGAAGCCGATTAAAGACGGAAAAGTCACCTGATGGTAAGTTCAAGACCAAGAAGGAAGAGGTAAACCCACTTATCATTGGCGCTCATTAAGACATTACACGGTCGATTCTAAAAAGATATTGGCACTTACGTTGTTCATCAGGGTGAACCACGAGAAGAGAATGTTGGCTCAATGGAATACGGAACATCATCCTTCACAAATAACAATACATAATTAAAAGTTTTTGTGTCCCTCACATTTTAACTGCCGTTTTATTCGGGTCTCCCATATTGTATTACGTAAAACGAATAATGGCCGTAGAGTTTACGTAGAATATACGAATAACGTTCTCATTAAATTTTGTTTTAGCGTACATATTAGTACAATTTTGTACTCCAGTAAAACTTTTGTACCTATATACCTACACTGTTCTCAGAGTTCCTCCTCCTTGAGGCCCACTTTAGTCAGGTACTCACCCCTAATTTTTCAGTTATATGCATATTTGAAATTAGGACAAGGAACGAGTTGGTAAGTGGTTTACATCATGAAATACATGAATAGATGAATAATACATGAAAAAGATCAAACGGCTGATAAAATAAATAACAATTATTTTGGTATTGATTACTGTATTTGGATATAAATACCTCAAACTGAATTCAAGAACACGCGCTAACTCAGGTAATAAACCAAGAAAATGATAATTGCCAACTTGACTGCACAAAGTCATTTTTGTGGCGTCGGGAAAATTATTGGTCAACTTTAATAAGTGTAATATAATACAAGATTCTCTGTGTGCTAATGCTCGGGTAAACATTAAGCATAGCTCAAACATACAGAGATAAAAGCAAAAAGATCTAGGTATCTATCTTAGGCCATCGCTTAAATATTTTGCGATAAAGTTATATAACTATCTGGTCGAGAATTTTCATTTTTAATGTCATATTTGTAAAACAGGTTATATATTTTATATCAACAGTCGGTAAACGAGAGCAATGGATTGATCGTACCAATTGAAATGATCGTAATTGTTAATCACATAAGTCATCGACTTTCTTCTCCTCAATATTATAACACCTTGTCGAAACATTAAAAGAAATAAAAAATTATCTGCGTAAGTGTACTTACGAAATAACTAAATATTTAAATGATACTGAATGTTTTTGAAAATGATGCGATGCTGGGCATGCCTTAAAAGTGAACTTGGTTGTTAAACATATCTCTAGAATCACAACCGACAAATGTTAAAATTATTTTTGTGATAGTTTTCAAAACCACCATCTTGTATGATTACCACTTGCTCCGACTCGATCGAACCAGGGGATATTTGTTTGGTACTGATCATGTGTATTGATCGAAACTTTTCTGCTGTTATTGCATAAGCACCATTGCTTATTAAAGAAACAAACAGAAAATACTTCTCGGCTTTGGCAGCAAAGCAAAACCAAAAGTTTGAACAAAACAATAAAATAAAACTTTAAACTAAGTATATTAATATGTGCAGTGTAAGTGGTGATGTTATAATATTTGAAATAGGAAATCCTTCAAACAATCTCTAATGTAAACATAGTAACAGTTTGCCTTAAGCTATACATTAAAATTAATATTCGAAGGCCTCAATCCGGGAACAAATCGATAAGTCGTATACTGTTGCAAAGTCTAATAGCGTTGCTGGCGGTCATTAGACATTATTTGGATGTTTGCAAACTATCAGGCACCGATACCGTACCGGAACGGCTTTAAATAGATACTTTAAGGGACCGGGGTTAAATAACGTATATTATTATATTTCAAGTATAATTGACCAACTCAATTTACGTACCGTACGTAGTTCTATTCAAGTTTGTTGTACCCGGAAGAGATAATATTGATTCATAAAATTTCATCCTGAATCCAATATTGATGAATTTGTTTTGGCACACCACGCTGCGGTTCAATTTAATTTATAGTATCGCGCATTTCAACAGTATTGGTGAATTCGTAAAAATAAAGTCTGTATTTTTTCTGTTGATATTATTGAAAAGTTAACAAACGAGAAAGCAGTGCACTAGTGTTTGGTTGCCGTCAATAGTATTATTTTCTTCTGTACTACCGAGGCACTTCAAGTAATTGATCATTATAGTCAGATAGTTATTAACCCACATTGGAGGCCCTTAGGTTGGACAGCTTCCGTTACTTGGATTAGTTATTCCGCCAATTCTCGTTTGTGCAACGTGGTGGAGTACTGCTGTAAACCATCCTTAGACTATAATGCGAACATGTAATATATTGTTTTTTCATTACCCATGTATCAACAGAAATCATCTCTATCGATCTGTTTAAGCAATATTTCAATATTATAACATCAAGATAACTGATATAGATAATACTGGGGATATCTACGAAGAAGCTCACTGTCAGTTGCTACTGAAATCAACAGCGGGGCTCGTCATCAGGAAGCTCTCGAGCCTACTACCTGCTGCCAACTACTCGGGAATGGAGTGTTCCTTCGAGTTCCGAATTTCTACCTCGCACGGACCATGCCCTCAGTGGTCGTACGCCGCATAGGAAGGCAACGACCCAATAGTTGAGATAATTATATTGTGGTATTTACTAGCGAAATGTTTGGACGCTTGAAGTGTTGAGTGTTTTAGACATCTGTGTTAATAAACAAGAGCGTTGTTACATACAGTGTTTTTCTGATCTATCCTTACAGAAAATAATAGTACATTTCGACACAAGTGCGGAAAGTATGTCATTAGTTCACGATTCCCGTTGTGTTGACCCAAGCCGAAGGCGAAATGTATTAAAAAAAAATATATCACATTATAAAAGCAAATAATCCTTAGACAAAATAAAGACTACTGTAATGAGTACTCGTGAGTATCAATTACAATAAAAATGGTGTTATAGTTTGAAGAACGGCTGTGGGTGGTAGGTGTCATGTAGCCATACGAAATTAAGAGTTCACAAACAATATTTTTTTATACTAGTATAATGTAAATTTATATTTATATCCCGTTTGCAATCCACATACTTTGTCGACAATTCAATTCTGCTAGACACAGGGCCTCTACCTAGGTTGTTTATAAGGTTCTTCCCCTGAATGGTAAGTCGTTAATTGTAAAATGGAAATAAACTTGAGAATTTTAAGTCATAATGGTGTGAGAATATATTGATTCAGTATGTAAGACATGCTCAATGGAAAAACATATGGATAAAGTATAAAAAGAAAAGCAAAATTACTTTGGTATATTTTATTAACATAATGACAGTAAATTGCACACATTTCGTTCCATTGACATTAGATATATAACTAGGTGCTTCATATATATATATACGACACCCTAACAATTATTACATAAAAAATAATTCAACTACCAAAGCAACGGATAAAATGCACTACGGAAAAGTATTTTCATCAATGGGCTCAACATATTGAGTAAACACTTTTCCTTTACAACCAACTACGTCTATATTTGTATATTTACAATAAAAAAATATTTAACATTTTTCTTACACTAAAATTGCATATTAAAAGATAAAGTCAGTTGCACACAAAGAACTAAGACTTTTATACATTTAACTAAACTTATTTAAAATTTACAAAGCAAATGGCACTTTATACATTGAATGTATTTCTAATATTTACATTATTGATAATATAAAATGTTTTACATTCATTACATTTTGGTAGTAATATTACAATGGTTATATAGAATTCTAAGAATTATGTTATTATTTTACATCTACTATACTACAATTCTTCGATAACATTACTATCATCATAAAACTATAGTTTTGATTTAAATACCAGTAGTGTGATATTTTTTAAACATTAACAGGTACTCATCATGGTATCTGCGAGAACATGATCACAGATCATGCGTTTAGGCCTAATCACATGGGTAATTGGATCAACATATTGCGATAGAAAAGAAATATCCGTTACAATAAAAAATTATGACGTTTACGACACTATAAAATTAAAAATAAAATGTACACTATACCACAAATTTTTAATCATAAGATTTATTTATTTATTTATTTTTATTTACCATTATAGAAAAAGATTGTTAAACTGATGGAAGAAATAAATGGGTGTGCAGTACATCTGTTGTTCGAATGTTGTTGCTCGAATGCCATCTACATGATTTTAGAATTGCCATCTATCCAATTCGACTGAAATATGTTAACCTACGGGTTACAATGAAGATGCTAAATCAATGGAGAGTTTAAGTCCTCGATTGGCAGATTATAGGCCTTCACAAAATAACAGGTCGTCGCCTTAATAGTTCGATCGATGTCCTGAAAAACACAGCAGTCCAGGCGATTCAGAAAGCTTATTTTACTAATCTGTTTTCGAACAAAACAAATTCTTGAATTGTAGAATAGAAAAAAGAAATTATGCCTGTTTCCAAATAAATGTTCAAAGCGCCAGTATAAATAAATGTTTCAATAAAAAGCGCTGTTGGATTTATCTTATTTACTCGCACGAAATAAATCTTCACACGTGAATCATACGGGTTTCTACGGTTACCTGCAAAGAAAAATAGCTGTTTAATTCGAATCGTATTTACCTTTCAGTAATTAATTTCCTGAAAACACAAATGTGGAAGCGTGCACTTTGTATAAATGTTGTGTTGGTGCGAGATTCGTTTCAGTTTTCAAAGTTAATTAGAATAGTTCTAGTTGGAACTTCAAAGTTCAACGGCTTGTTTCAATTGAAAATATTTATTAAGTTAAACAACATTGAATGTGTGCTATTGATAGTGCCATAAATTTATTTTGATTATAACTAGCTTTTTAAATACATCTTAAAAACTTTCTTAGAAATAAAAAATAAGTAATTATTCTTTTTTTAATTTTTATAATTTATATTAGTCTCTCAATAGATCACTAGTATTTCTAGTTGTCCTTGTCATTTATATATTTATCTAAATAAATACTAAATGACTATATATGTGTTGACAGACTATGGTGAGCACACCTATTTCTTAATTTTCGAATCTTATTTCTTATTTTTGCTGTAAAGATTTATGTGGCTTTAATATCTACTTATAAGATGTATATAATATATATTACTATTATATAGTTGATAGTATCAGGCGTTACTTTGTGGAAATTCATTGTATTCAATTACTATTAATTTACTTTGCAACAATCCGCAAACAATGTATGATGATATATATTTCTATACCAACACGTGTTTCGCTCCGAAACAGAGCATCATCAGGGTAGTAGACTCTACGAGTGGTAACAGCAAAGTGAGCGCCGGCTACTGAACTACTGTTATATTAGTGCAATAAAGTAACATTTTGAAAGTCTTCCTTAGCATTTCATTTCTATTATTGTTTGCTTGTTATTGTATGGAAACAAAGCGATTTAAGCGTCTCTAACAGCATAAAATTCGTACTAATAATTAATTTGTAACGGAGTCACATCTGTAAATAGAATATTTTTCGAAAATTTCAATGTCGGTACACTTTGTTATAAGTATAGAAGTGAAGCCTATTGTTTTCGAGTTTTTGTCTATCTCTCTGTCGATCTAGATGATACTTGGCAATTTATTACTTTGTATTAGGGGCTAAGATATTTTTATACCGAGAAATGTACTTTATTCCATCGGGATAGGAAACAAAAGTTAATATGGACATTCTGTTAAGAGGTCAGCAAATAAAATGATAACTACCTGTCTGCAGTTATTATTATGTTTCCATTTCACGGAATAAGGTAAACTCATTCCTAAAGCAATGCCCGTGTTATTTTTAAACGGTTTTCTGAACCTGTATATTATGTTTAAGTTATGTTTAATATGTTTAAGTTATGTTTGACAATATTACGAAACACCTTAATCTTGTTAGGCAATTCAGATGTAACAATGATGTCAAACAATAATTTCATGATATGCTCGACTATTTTGTGACATTATTAATTCTATGTCCAGACTTCGACGTACAAATAAATATAGTGCATATGTATGGTGATTCTACATAAGGTAATATCTATTATCTTTGTTCCGTATGCGTTCATCCTATGTAAACACCATCAGTGTCAAGAGTAGCTTTTATTTTTATATACTCTTAAACCCGCGCATGTTGTATCTATCAACGCGATATTTCAATGGATACTTTCAACATCAGTAAAATTTTAGTATTCTACTCCACGTGTCCATATTCACAAACTTTGTGGGTACCAAGGTGTACCTTGGGAACGACTTAATAAAGAACGTTCCTTGTGAATCTGTGCAGTTGTCATTAACACCCTCAGCTTGGTAATTGGTCCGTTGTAAGGCATGGATTACTCCACGTGGTCGAAAGGGCCTATGTCATTATGATTCTTCGTTGCGTATTGGTGGTGGGGTAAGTATCCCATGAATGCATTTGATAGATATATATCTTCAAAGTTATTGTGTCGTCCGTCATGTTTTAATGACTACATTCTAACCGTGTCTTTTAAAACACAGAATTACTCAAATAATGACTGCATTGTAATTGTGCCTCTCAAAACACATAATGACTCAAATATTTCTATTGTTGATCACAACCAAAAACTGAAGAAAATACAAGATGAAGAGAGAAACGAAATCGATTTACCTATTCAGTTTTAAGTGACAATGGATAAGTTTAAAAAGCGTAAAATGTAAATTTCTCACTATAAACCATCTTTAACTAGATTGGTAGTCTCGTAAGGAGCATTGGACGTTCGTTGAAAATGCTTTTGTATCGGAATTAAATTTGCGGAACGTTTCAAATGGAACTCCACAAAATAACTCTTTGTGTGTCCTCAAAATAATTCTTCAATAAAACTACTTTTATCGCAGTTAGTCCAAATAAATTTTCTATATGTATACCTTTTTAGAGCATTTTGTTTCTATCTGATTATTTTATGTGTTTATGTTCCGATATTTCATACATTCTTATTACACTTTACATAAGTTTGTGGTATAGCTGTGGAAAGTATCGGAAGTATATGTAATTCGATTACAGCACAATCTATTTACCTGACTTAATTTAAGTATGGAGCTAAAGGAGTGGAAAGTTGAACTTTTCAACTGTGTTTGGACTATAAATAGATATACGTGGTATATTTCTGAAAATGTTTCAAACTAGAGTAGGTTTTCGATAAAGTTGTGATTCGATAAATCAAAAAAGGAAGCAGTTCTATATTCGTGTGTATTTATTTAAATTATTATATATATTAAATGACTGATTTTTTAGTGTGCAGGAGATGGCTCGGAGTAGCTATTTAAATACGGTGAAGATCTAATAAAAATATTTTTACTAAAATATAAAAAATAAAAGTTGTTGTCAAAAAAATTCACCGAGTATGTAGTTATTTTTGCTTTTTAGTATAATTCTGTAGTTTTTCTTTTTGAAGTCGGTTAATTTTTTTTATAAAAATCTTTTTTGAACCTAGAATTTTTGACTCTCCCTGGCATTGTTCTCAGCGTGCCGTACGGGATCGTGAGGATAACGGGGAACAGATTATATAACATTCTATACAACATCGAAGATACTTTATACCCTAAAAAAGTATATAATGAAGATAAAGTATGTCAAAGGATTAGTTATTATTATTTTATATGCTTTGTGTATATATATATTCGTTTCTAATTTTACAACTCGTAAATTTGACCTTTACAACGGGTAAAATGAAAAAAAAGAGGAAATTTTTGAATAAATAACTAAATCAAATCTACATTTGTGGTAGAAGCAAAAAATGCACGTTCATAAGTGTATTTACAGAATACCTACATGATTAAATAATTTTGAATTTGAATTTATATCTACTGAAGTAGGTAAAGTTGAGGTAAAGGCATTAAAATTGTAAACTAGTATTATGAAATGTAAATAACGTTGAATGAAATATGTGAAATGTACGTCATAAATCATATGAGCAGTGTAAAATTTTAAACTCATGAAATGAAAACTCATTTTAAACACTATGCAAATATTTTAAGACATGACAATGTACATTGCAAGAAATGGCACGTTACGCAAATGCAAGTGACGCGATCGTTCAAATAAATAGTCAGTGGTTACGTAAATTATGTAGTTACGTGATTTGTTAGCAAATAATATTTATTTGAGTATGTGCCGCGCTTCCTTCCTAGAATTGATAAGGATATTAAAGAAATGAAATTTAATATTTTTTTGTTTAACTATATAATTGAAATGTAAAGGACGATCGGCAGTTAGACGCGATCAGTTATTGCATGGATGACGGATAGTGAAAAATTTTTTTTGCGCTTCTACGTTTCCATGTATCGAAGAGTCGGGTTCATTGGTACTCATTATTACGTCTAGATAAAACCATGTTATCATTAAACCGTGTTAGAAGCATTCATCCAGTAAACGTCTTGACACTTAGGTTAAATAATTAACTCTGTTAATAATATGCACTGGAGTTTAGTGGGGTACACACTAGGCTTTTCCAAAACAATCATATATACCTATGCCCAGTAATGGCACACTAATGGATTATTGCATCCGTTTAGAAAAAAAAAATTCTTATTGTAATAAAACTTGATATACAATATGTAGCAGGACTGATAGTTAAAAAAAAACATTTTGATCACGACTATTGTAAAATCAATTCTAATAATTGCTTAAATTTAATACCTATTATATAAAACGTTACATATGACTTACCATTCACAACTACAGCGCAGAAACTATTGGTTGCTTATCAGATGTTGCAACAGATTTATCTACAAACATGTACATTTTGACGCAGTCTTCGTCCCGATTCTGATTGTTTACTGGTTTATTATCATCTGGACTACTGTTATCTAGATCATCATCAGAAAGTTTCGTTTTGTCATAGAACTCAATATCATATCTGACTGTTGGCATCTTATTTATAGACGAGATCAATAGTGACTCTTGTACTGATTCGTTACCGTTGCATGTCTTTTCTGAACGGTACATTCCTGTCCTGTCCGAGTGATTCAAGTTTCTGTTTGGTTTTGTTGTTACAAACGCTGCTAAACACGGCAAGATTTGCTTAAACTCCTTCCTAAAGTTCTCATTCAGCCATGCGTAAAGGAATGGGTTGTAGCATATAGAAGACATAGCTATAAAATGTGCAATGAAAAAGAGTATCATGTAATACGTCCAGTCTTCAGCGAACGAGTAAAAATCACTGCTAATGTTTATCAAATTTAAAGGAAGCCACGATAAACCAAATATAGCTACCATCGCTATGAGCATTCTATTTGTCCGTCTTTTTCGCTCCCTTTCGGCATCCTCCTTCTTACTATTTTTACTACCCGGCCTCGATTTCAATCGGTCGTTCAGTTTTATACTAACGCATGTATAACAAAAGGTCATAACTATAAACGGCAACACGAATTGCATGATAGTGGTGACCGCTCCAAACGCTTTCCTGATTTGATCGGATGGCCATTCTTCTAAACAGAACACATCTTCCTCGAGAGCCATGTAATAACCGTAAGGAAATGTCACCGACAAAGCAAATATCCATATGAAAATTATTAACCCAATAGACGTTTTGATCTTCATTCGAGGCTTAAATGGATATATTATCACAAAGAATCTATCAATTGCTATAGAAGTAAGCGTTAAAGTGGAAATATAGACACTACAGCCTTGGGCGTAAGGCATGATATGGCATAGCAAGTTTCCGAATACCCATCTGCCTAGGAATGTATAAAGAGGTGTAAATGGAACGGCAAATACACATAACAATATATCCGACAAGGCCAGGTTCGTGATGAATAGATTAGTGACAGTTTGCATGGTTCGATTTCTTATGACGACGTAGCACACTAAAGCGTTCCCAAAGACACCCACAACGAATATGATAGTGTAAGCGGTGCAAAACGCCACTTGTATAACTTTATCGTCGATGGGGTTGGGGGCAGCGTTGTCATCATTTTGGTAATTTTCTGTAGAGGACGAGTTATCGTTGTCCAGAGGATACGCAGTCCATAGTTCATTATGCATAATTTTGCAGTGATCTAACTCAGTATCATAATTCAATTAAGTTTGTTAGTATTAATATCATGTCTAAGCGTTCGTAACTTTGTCAGATCGTTATTGTCTTGTTTTATGAAGACAATCAATTGCACATAATATTACAAATGTTGGAGCTTGTAAATTTGTTAATAAAAATGTTAATTGTTTTTCCATTTGGTGACGCTCATATTGAAATTTCTTCCAATCGTTGTTAGTGTAGCCAGAATCTGAAACAAGAGAAAGTTTTGATTTAAAATTAACTATATTCAATATTTACAAATACTTATGAATATACATTTAGAATAATTAAGGAAAGAATAATTCATAAATGAAATAATCCGCTGCCAAATATACTAGAATTGGGATCGATAGGCGTATTATAAGATTAATTCGCCAATTGTTACGAGTTAAACGAAATGTACAAATTGATAGGTTGTAGAGCCTTTGTTGATAGTAAAAAACGTTGATAGGTTTTATCCACAATTTTGCCAACCGTGTTAATAATTTGTTGCCTGATTGGCAGTTGTATAGGTCACCGCAGCTTATAGTTTTATGTGCTTTTCTATACAAAGAATAATGCAAACTATTTTAAGAGAGTGAGCGATGATAATATTTTTGCAACATAACTGGTTTTACGTTAACAGTTTCAAGTTAAGGTCAATCTTCATTGATTCAGCATCGAAACGCATTGAAGCGACAATCTAAAATTGGATATAGCATATTGACCTGTATGGTATCTGTGACAATAACATAATCATTACTCATAATATAAAGAGAGAGTGCAAATTTTTTATGTTTGTGTATGTGTGTTTGTGTGTGGAAGATTATTTCCAGAACCTTGACGACTATTTGAAAAATTATTTTACCATTTGAAAGATACACTATTCCGGGTGAATATAGGCTATGTATTAGGTATGTATAAATTAACATAATTGTTTAACTCGAAAGAAGGCGGAATGGACCAGTAGTGCATTAATAAAATAATTGCAACAATTGCCGCACACTACACTGATTCATGTACGCATTTGACTCGAATTCACGACGGCAAATATGAATTACCCTCAAGTGTGGTATGAATAGGATTACACGCCATTAGCTACAACGTTACTCTCATGGGATGTCATTATAATAATGGATTATTATATAAAAAACGACTATGTCATGATCTACCGATTAATGAAAGTATTTAAAAAGATTGAACCCACTTCTTGGTGATATTTTTAAGGGTAAAGTCAATTTCTTGATTTTGCGGAACACACAACAATTTTCTGTTTTAGTAACAGCCGGAAAACGAGTTGAAAATGCATTGGATAGTAAGTGGTCACTTCCATTGCCAGCTTTGCAAAAATATCTGTGTATAAAAAAAAACAAACATAAAATAATGGTAGAACAAAATTTAATGATTTAGATAACGGCTGAAGTGTTCAATGTCCTCGAGATAACATTAAAAAAATAAAATTGGTTAATATACACAGCGGTTCGAAGACCGATAACAACTGAGAAAAAAATATTGACGTCAGTGTCTTATTAAAAACAACAAAAGGATGTATCAATTCTCCTTGCGTCACATTTGCGTAGTTAGGGATCGCGAACCTGTTATGTTAATAATATGAACTAGGTTAGAACAGTAGAACGCAAAATTAGAAATTCAATGTGATTACAGAGGAAAAATTACAATTAAATATTAACGCTTTGATAATATTGACAGAATATCCCTCTGTAAGTAAGACGTATTCCAAATACAATAAGTCCTATTTTGGGGGGGGCCAAAAATGTATACTTCTCTCTTATATTTGTAAAGAAAAGTGAAATTAAATTATATGTAGCTTACCTAATTAAATATTTATAATTATAATACTTACCAAACAGAAAGTACAATAAAAAATGTTAACAGCAAGGGCAAGTTAAGCTATAAAATTTATGTAAAGAGTTTGTATTTGGCGTTCGCAAATAAATATGACCATGTTTTTGTTGACACGCCAATTCGAGTGGCTTCGGATCGGGCTTCGCCGGAATACTCATTTACTTTTTGCTAATTTATGCTTGTGCCTTTGTAATAAATTTATATACTTCGTCGTCCTCTCTGTTCAGAAAAACTTACCCTTGAAACTCTTAGACACTTTTATATTCTAATTTTATTAGTTACACTGATATATCTCTGGAATTTTCTTAACCTTTATTTCCTTTAAAAAAACAAAGATTTTCTTAGTATGTGACTTTCTTTCATTGTCATCCTTGCCATGCTGTATCATCTCGAGTCCGTTTCATTTGGATGTATTCTCTATAAATACGTTTATTGATTTATTAACCTTTTAGTTACATTTTATCTGTACACCGTACGTTATTTTCTTTTCGAATCGGTTACCATTTATTCCATTATGTTATCAGAAAAAATCGTTCGTTAGTAATAAACTTAACCTTTGTATTGTGTACATTAATTAAAAATGCACCATGCGCATTTGTTTTTAATGATGTACAATCAACGAAGATTTTAAAATAAAATAAAATATATAAATAATAAAGAAGTGTTTGTCTCATTTGTATCGATTCATGGTTATTAGGTAAAATATTTCTCAAAATCAAGAACTTCGATATTTATTCATTGGATACACAAAGTCGTCGTTCTAAAGATAATTACAACAGCTTTCGAATAACTTAAAATCTTTCGTCACCAGTTCATTTTGAATTTTTCTATATTTTTTGCAGATTTTTAATTAAAAGTTTTCCTTATAACTTTAAGGTATTAAATTTTTTCTTTAAAATGCACCTTTTGGAACGAATGAAGTGATTTCAGCAATCGCTTTATTAGATAAATCTGCAAATAGATTGTTTGGTATCATACACATTAGTCGCTAGCTATAAGGCAGGGGTCTTTTCTCGAGATTATGAAGTTCAAGAGTATAATCTATTACATCAAGTGCTCTAGTGCGGATCGTCGGAGAGATCAGTAATCAATTTAAGTGTTGGAAATTGTGTTATTACTCGAAAGTTTTTGTTACGTCTTAAGAACATAATTAAATAAGAATAGAGCATAAGAATTAGAATAACAATCGAACAATAACAATCAGAGCTGATGGCGTAACGCGCTCTGAAATTATGGCTTTCGTAATTAGTGTTTAAAGCAGTAAACTATTGTATCTGCGGCACACATCCCACTATCGACCACATCTGAAGTTGCTTAACCTGATCGACCAATTACGAATCGCTTCGGGAAATACGATTGTTTCGTTCGCAAATAATAATCAAAGCTTTAACAACTATTGTTTGTTTTATCTGGCGTTTTATATGTTTTCCCGTTCACCCCATACACCTTTAGCTTAACCTTACGCGTGAATTGATCTATCTGTCTATTGGTAAAACTGCATGCAAATCCGTGAAAGTATTTGAGGTTATCACATTCTGATTGCCTTTATTTTTTACTGCACAGTGAGAATTGTGCCATTGAGCGTTGAATGAGTTAGAGATTGACTATAGTAACCAGCCCCGGTGACGCAAGGGTCCCGCCGTTTACTTGATGAAATAGAAGTTTTTTTTTACATAGAATAAGTTAATGCTTGACAACAATCCCACCTGTTGGAAAGTGGTAATGAAGTCTAAGATGCTGAACGCACTAACTTATAAGAGCCTATTCACTCTCCTCTTGAAGACTCCCACATTGTAAGAAGGCGGGAACACCGACGCGGGCAAGTTATTCCAGTCCGCTTAGCAAAACAATATTAAGTACACCATCAACTAAAATAAACAGTGGCGCCATCTGTCGAAAATTGGTCGTACCAACTCAGAAACCTCCGCGGGCCCGTGCACAACAACTTTGCTAAAGATCATCACATGATTAAATGCGTAGTTTACGATTCTATAAAGGACATACAGACAAACATTCATTTTTATATATATAGATAGTTTATTATAACCCGTCTTTATCTAGAGTGGGATTAACCATGCTGACAGATCATGCATTAACCATGCATGATCTGTCAGTCACTCAGTTCGTCAGGAAAATGAAATCTTTCATTGAACAGAACTGTCAAGAAGTTACATCTTTTATTCAGATTTTCATAAGGAAAATAAGCACCAAAACTTCGACTTTTCCGATAGATTTCCCAAAAATGTTATTTCATATAGAAGACCTTGTCCTGACAATATAAACACAATACAAAAATTTGCCAAATTGATTGAGTCGTTCTCAAGTTATGATTTTTCATACCTGCGGCAATTAATCTTTATTTAATACTACATAGATAGATTACTGCAGTCCCTATTATTTGCAAAAATATCACAACTATGCCACGTTTAATTTCGGGTCTTCTCTCCGCATTACTTACGGTACCATACTTATTATAATGTAACTCATTAAAATTTGAATTCCACTTCTGAATTTTAATAAAAAAATTGGAACCATACTACGCAGACACAGGCAGAAAATAATTATGTTCTGCCTATCAACATGTTTGTCATGGCAAGATTTACTAGTCAGTTTTACAGTTTACAAATCTGTAACGTTAAATGTCATTTCCATCTTTGTATCTTTCATCCGATTTAAGTAAACATTAGGCCATTGTTCTGTGTAATGATTGACTAATATATATGTGTAGGATTGAGAATAGGTAAGCAAGTGATGGAAGAATGGAACGTTGACAGGATATCCGAATGAATAAATGAAGCATGAGTGTGTAGAAAGAGATGGATGTATGGGAATGAAAGAGAGCGAAGAAAAAAGGCACGATGGCAATTTGGCATGAGCAGAGAGCGAAAGGCGGCATACGTAAAGTTATAGAAATAAAACGAAATTAGTGAAAAAGGATTTTTGTTTCTGTTACGCCTCATGCCGCATATACTTATCTTGTTCAAAAATATATTCATAACCAAACATTCCAATTCCATCCGTTTATTTCACGTTCAAATGAAAACGCTGAATATATGAAATATGACGATTCAGTGAATAAGGGATTCTAAGATCGGTTTCTTTGAAAACGAATAGGCTGTATAGGAATTTTCATATTTACAACTTATTATACCGTAAAATACTTTTTTAATGTCTTAGGGTTCCTTATATTCCAGCGGCTTGTGTAAGCCGTCAGAGATAGATAACGTGGATGTTAGTGGTTAAGTTACATGATCTATTTTTAAACAATTGTTTGTTTGTCGAACGCCTTCATTAGTCTTAAAATATGTTGACAGTTTGCTCTTTAATCCTTTCACCAATGTGATTTTGTGAGCGTAATGGATAGCGTATTTACATATCTTTAGATTGAGGAGATCTCTGGGTTGCACTGGTTCACAAATTGTTTATGAATCACCTTCAAAACGAAATGCAGAAGTTTTCCATTAAACGTAAAATGAAAGTTGCTATCTCCATTAAATTCTGAAAAGGTTTTAAACCTGCACTACGTAATGGACTCTTTGATACAGTCGACCAACTAAACATCTAAGTAGGTCAATCGGCATACTGCAGGGTGAACCGCGTTCCCGAAACTCTTACAGTGATTGGGGAAGAGCTCGATTCGCGCATCATCAAATTACACACACCATCTCAACTGTAATAATTTATTTTGTTATAGCACAATTTTGTTTCATGTGACAACCCTCCTGAAATGACGTTGTCGGCTTTTGCCAACATCAAAGACGATGAACTATACATATTTATACTGCGTCTGTAGAACAATACATTTGATATTAAAATAGCACTCAAACGATTAAATGCATCAACAGCTATGTACACAAAAACGTTTTCGTCGATAAGATAAAAGCACAGACAAAAAGTTCTGGTGATGTCACCGCTACTCAAATTTGTTTTACATTTTTGCAGGATATCGTGCAGCCGATACAGTAACGGAATCGCTGTTGCATCACTCATGTTTGTGTCTGTCTGTATATACGTGTGTGTCTCAATTTCTTAGAAATTAGCTGGACAGAATATTTTTATTATTTAAGTATAGCACACTTAATCTAGGATGTATTTCTAGGTATATTGTTAATAAACGAAAATTGATAATAGGAATATACTATGGAATACTCAAAGACAATAGTCAATTGCATCATGTGCGTATTAAATGCAAGAACGTGTTATGAGAAATACAATTAAAATCAAAAATGCATATATTTAATAATATTTTTCGAATCAGATTCGATATGAAAAAATATTTTGTCTTTTTATGTTCCAAATTATATTTGAAAACTTTTTAGACTTGTAATTTTATTAAACTCTTGTATACAGTCAGCCACGGGTGATGTCTACCCAGGATAATTTTGCGGGCAGCCCCGTTATCCCATATCACCAACAGAGTTCCGGAAAAAGCGTTGAAAATAAGCGTATTGGATAATACACTACCCTACACTTATTTATTTTGTTATAATATTATTTGTGTTGAGTGATAGTCCTGCCGAAACTGTGCAATACACACGGTGTCAGCATTTCTTCCGACACCAAAGTCAATTGACCATTCCAGGTTCTAACACTGATATTATAATGTCCGGTGTGTCAAACTTCGGGCGGGACCTTTCCACTTTGAGTCAGAGTACCTTATTTTGAATATTTAGTAAGGGCGTCCTGCTCTGAGAGTAAAAATGAACTCCTAAATATTAATAATTGTAAAATTAAGATGAAAATATCTACACTGGACAATATTTACGCGACATGTAAATATATTTAAATATATCGTTGGTGTTTGACTGTCTGTACATTTCATTTTTTTTTCAAATATACATAATAAATAATCGTTTTAGGACTCATTGACACCTATTTGACCATTATAAAAATTTTTGTCTGTCTGTCTGTTTGTATGTCCCGTTATAACTCAAGAACGATTTGAAGATTTTAATGAAAATTAGTATATAGTTAGAACACGTGATTTCGCAGATGATAGGCTATATAAAATGCGAGTAAACATAACGATGTCTATCAAGGGAAAAACATAAAATTTTGAATAATCATATATGTACATAGTATAATTAATTGTTCAACCCGGACCAAGTCAGAAGGGGCCGCTAGTCTATACTAATAAATAAAATTGGAGTGTCTGTTTGTAATATTAAAATAAGCGCTTTTTACTACATGCATATGATTGTATATACGGTGAATGTATATACGATGAATGAATGTAAATAATTTTTTTTACAATTTTTGTCTGTCTATCTGTTTGTTCCGGCTAATCTCTGCAACGGCTGGATCGATTTTGACGGGACTTTCACTGGCAGGTAGCTGATGTAATAAAGAGTAACTTAGGCTACTTTTATTTCTACCAAAAAAAAAACACTTTTTTGTCAAATTCCACGCGGACGAAGTCGGAAGGGGCCGCTAGTCTTAAATATATGTTTCGCTTTAAACGCGTTGATGTCAGACAATGTGATTGAGGTCTCATATTTTTTTGTGAACATTGTAGTTATGTAATGATTTCTCTATCCTTAAATATTATAATTATTGCGATTGCGATGTTGTCTGTGCGGCGCTAAAAATGTTCATACTATCACTTACTCTAAGCTTTTTAAAACATTTTTATGGCTCTACGACGAAATAAATGGCCATACTTAATTTTATCGAACCCTTTTAGTCTGAGATTATTTGCATTTGCGCCAATTATAAATTTGGAAAACTAATGTATTCCATGAAAATATCAGGGAACAATACTGAGAATTTAGCACAGAAAGAGAAAGTAATCCTCAATAAATTTAAAGTATGGAATTATATCCCAAGCGGGTTCGTGTTTGTCTTGGCCGGCTGTACTATTCATGTAAAAGCTAATTAGTCAATCTAATATTAATAAGCTTTATCATTTCATGGACAAGCACCTTGAATGGTCCAATTATGATACATTGTAGTATTTAGGCACTCGCATGTTTTGTAACCTTTAAAATTATATCTTTTAAACATCTTTTGTAATTTTCTGTATCTTATATATGGTTATTTGTTTTTTTTTTTAATTTTTTTTTTTAAATTTATTTTATTAAGATGTGTATTTTGTAATTGTTGTCTAGTATTTGGTAAATGTCTTAAATTATATCATCATTGCTACGTTTATTTTTATTACGTATATTTTTGACGTCCTTTTTACCAAGATTTAATGGTCCGACTAGAAATTCTAAATTGGATTTCTGAAAAGGAACGTTCTAGAAAAATCGTCGGTATAAAAGACGAGGCGTTTGTCCAGAAAGTCCAGTGTCAGGAAGTCTCTGGTAGTTGCTCACTCTCGACTTCGAGCTCTTCGCGGGCTGAACGCCGCAGACTTGACGGGGCTGTCTAGAGGCAAATACTATCTCATGAAGCGACTAATACTTCTTTCATGCTATTTCTTCTTATATGCTATTTTAATTTATTTTATTGTCAAATTTAGTGTTACAAATAAAATATATAGAATTAAGAAGATAGATTTTAACAGAATGTGATAAAAAATAGTACCTAATGTATATAGAAATAGCCACTTTAATTTGTGCAAACAAATTACGATAATAGGTTTATTTTATTTCAGCCATACGCAAATGTATCGGCATTACTCACAAGGGTTTAGTCCGTATGAATTGGTAATCCCCTGTATGAACATATTCACTTCATAAAACGATAAACGCTGTTGGAAAAAGACCAGACAGACGTCATACCTCCGAAACGTATCTAAATGCTTAATGGTTTTACATATAGCTAGCCATAAAACTGAAATCTATCGATTAGCTGGAATACTACCAGTTGGTGAAATGCAAACATAAATAAAAAACCTTGAAAACTTACTTTTGCAATTTTATTAAATTGAAATTTGAACGGGTAACACAGGAGTACCCGTGTGTAGGGGTGTACAAATTATTTTTATTTTCGTGGATATTCCTTACAGTTAAATTAGGCATGTTTTAAAATTTATAAAATAGTTTTTATGAGTTATAAAAACGTTCAAAATGAAATTGACGTGAACTTTTTAATTCTATACATTTATGTTCGAAAATTTGCAAAATGTAGATAAAAGTATCACATTTACGTTAACGGAAGTGAATAGAAAGCTTGAGTAAACTTTAAGGCAACGTAACATATGAATGATGAAAGAAAAACTGATAGGCTAGACTACGAAACAAATGTGCCTACGTGATGACAGTAAAATAATTATTGAAGACGCAACTGATGTTTTCTTTTGCTTTTTAAAATATTCCATAAGCGATCATTTGAGTGTTTTTTTTTAATATGATGTGCAAAAAAAAACGTCATTTGAAATAAATATTTTCTATATTCATCTGACAGTAAATGCAACTCTTATTCAGATAAGCCCCATTTCATTCTAGGCATCTCTAAAATATCGATTACGCGTTAAGAAAAACACAATAGCACGAAAATCCCCAAAGAATGCCGCAGTCGTGCAATATAATAGCAAAGAAACTAAACTGCGCATTTCTACACTAATAAATTACACATAACACATATTGGTGTACGAGAAAACTTATATTTATCACCTTAGGGAAGCGATATTTGCACGGATGTGTGATCCGTTAATTTTGTATTTACGGATATTAAACACATCGATTATTTTGTGTATTGTTCAGAGACAGATAATTTAAGCACATTGGAGAATAAAATGGAAAACTCTTGGTAATGCTAGTTTCAAATTATATTTAGTTCAATTGGAGCACCTGCCAAATTACTCAATTTGTTTTTCAATGTTAAAAGAGGTAGCATACTCCGATTAAGATTATGGAGCGTTTATTGAACTCACACCTCACGGTATACCTAGTGTAGAATTATTTCATGAGCGACCGATAGTACGGCTTCAGCCGAATCTTCTACACATCGTCTACCGTATGACACCCACGGTTGGAATGACGCCCTCGAGAAAAATGAACAGGCTATTGCTGTTTCACTCGACGCCTCAAAGGTCTTCCATAGAGTGTCACCAGCTAGCCTCATCGACAAGCTTTTAGCTTACTACGACAACTCTATGATTTTATCACCTGGGTGAAAAAATCGATCCTTCGGGAAAAAGATCTGGTTGTCGCAATCGATGACTAGCTGTCAAGGTTTCTCAGAGGAAGTTCTCTCCGCAATGTGTATGCTGACGACAGTATAGTTGTTGAAAGTAAAGAGAAGAGTGAAGTTGAGCAGTTGGACCAGCGAGAATGAAATGGAATCCGAAAGAGGCACACAAGAAATCACACTTCAGGCCGCCTTTGAATGGGGCAATGCCAATCTTATGAGATTCAGCGTTTCTAAAATACGGGCGTTTACCGCTAAAAGTTAGTCCACTTAGAGTTTTCAGTACTTATCTCTGGAATATATCGACGATATATACTACTATATAACTCTGTAGTATCTGTCTGTCTGTATATTCCATTTTTTTGACAATTTTCCTGATAAACATTAGTTTTGTGACTCACTGACATTAATTATATCAATTATCTTATTCACAGATATCTTATTTGTATGATGGTTCCGCCGGCTAAGTATGCTGGTGTCAAATGAAATGAAATGATATTTTATTCGAAGTTGTTTTTTTACAAACACTTTTCGAACGTCAAACTACGCCATCGCTTCAACAAATCCCTACCGTGAGTGGTCCCGGAAGAAGAAGGGGCAAGAAACTCCCGAGGAGATTTTTTTTCCTACTCACAGTTACAGAACGAACTTATAGCTATAAACTGGCTTAATATTAACTAATGTCCAAGCAGTCCTATCCTGAAAGTAATCATCAAGTTTGTAATAACCTTTCCGCATAACAATGCCTTTGATGTGAGTTTTAAATTTACAGTATTGCATTTCTCTCAATTGTTATGGAATTTTATTATAAATATTTACACTTCTACCCATGAAAGAGCCACCAGTTTTGCTTAGTCTGAAATTTGGAACAATCAGTGTAGCCTTATTCCTAGTATTAATATTGTGAACATTGCTCATACATAATATTATACATACATAATATTATCAAAAATATATTGTGATGCTACAGTTAATATATCAATTTGTTTAAAAAAATCTCTAAGGGAATCTCTAGGCCTGAGGTTGTAAATGGCGCGTACTGCTCGTTTCTGTAATATAAAAATCGACTTCATATCAGCAGCTGAGCCCCACGACAACAGACCATAAGACATCACACTGTAAAAGTAGCTAAAACAAACTAATTAAATTTAGTATATTCCACCGTCTGTATAATGGGGAATGTTCTGAAGAATTGTTTGGTTTAATCCCTGCGGTTAATTTTCGTCACCGCACATCGCGGAGTACCAGGTTCCATCAACACCACCTGGATACCTGGCATTCGTCCACAGTTCGCTTCTCACGTAGCTTTCTACCACACACATGTAAACTGTGGAACGAACTTCCTGCATCGGTATTTCCTCCAAGCTATGACATGGGATCCTTCAAGAAGCGGGTCTATAATTTCCTTCGAGGCCGGCAACGCATTGGTGACGCCCCTGGTGTTTCTAGTGTCCATGGGCAGCGGTGAACACTTACCATCAGGCGATCCGTCTGCTCGTTTGCATGCCCAAGGCATAAAAAAAAAAACAAAAAAAAAAATAATTTTGCCGTTTCTACGTCCGTTAAGAGCCTCACTTTCTTAACAGCGTAGGCAACAGAGCTAAGTTCTCTGACAAGATATCAATATGAGGACATTGTATGCATTGTAGTCGTGAATCTATAGTGATTCCAAGAAATGTGGTAGAATTTACAAGTTCAAACACTTCCTTATTTAAAATAATGTGAGTTGGCACTTGTCTAACATTTGTTAAAGTGAATAATAATAATAATAGTCTTTATTGTACACCATACCACGGACATGTCTTAAGAACAATTTAAACAACATGAATATACAATGGGAATTTAATACATTAATTTAATACATTTATTTTTTTTAGCATTTAACACAAGGTTATTACAAGTAAATCAGTTTAACACTTGCGAAACAGTATTATTTACATCATCAAAACATTGTTTTGTCCTATCTACTTTAAAAAGTAAGGAGGTGTCATAAACAAACAATAGAGTTTTACACAAGTCCCTAGTAAAATAAGGAATTGATATATATTAAAAATAGTAGTGGTCCTAATATTGATCCTTGGGGGACCCCCATGGTAATGTTTTCCCCTGGTCTAAATTTATTATAATAATGTTACATGGTACGCATATTGAATCAAAAAAAATAAATAATTCATTCATTCAGTAATTTATTTGTTTAGCAGTTTATCACCAGCCGGTTATACATATATTAGTTAGCTCGCACCCAAGGATGACAACTGCCCCTTTTACCAAATTTATTCGAACTTGTTGGAATAAGTTTTATTGAAAAGTTATAAATGTCTAAGAGTCATTTAATACCAAGTACTTTGTTTGTATTCTTGCACATTTTCCCTAAAAACCTACTGTGGTGAAATTCTGTTTCAGAAAAACTAAAGCAAGAAAAAGGTAAGATTTCAAGCTAATGGACTCAAAGTCATTAAGACATCACTCAATGATAATCCGCTGACATTTGAAAGCCGATGCTTTTTATAATAAAATAAATTATGTACCTGAAGAAAAATACGGAAGAATAAATGCTTTTTTAGACTAACATTTAAATTTAAGACTTCATATATCGAAAATAGTCCCGTAAAGCGTGTCAACCGTACAAATGAGAAATTAATTGCATTAACGTTACAACTACTGTGAAGTAGAATAATAAAATACATTTTTTTTGGTTTCTAGCTTCCATACTACGATTCCCTGTGTTGTCGGTAACTAGATTCACACCACTCCTTATAAGTAAAACAACAAAAAATATATACATAAAAACTAAAAATTACCCAAATTTACAAAAGTGCTTGTGTGTTGAGTGTGTGTGTGCGTATGTGTGCGTGCTATTGCGCACATGTTGTGTGTGTGTGATGATTTTTGAAAGTAAAGGTGTGTGTACAATACGAATACTATTTCTTTTTCTATTTGTTGACACACTTCTCAACTGTCGCGACAAAAATTACTGGTGACATATCATGTATGCTTAAATATTATCGAGTGCAAATTTTCTGAGTTCGTGTATATGTGGAAGATAACCTTCAAAACCACACCATCTATTTTAACAATTCTTCTACCTTAAAAAGTTCTTTATTCCGAATTGATGTAGGCTACATATATTATAATGTATATACCTACATATATTAAGTATAAATTAGCATAATTGTAATAATTAGCATAATTACATACCCGCACGATGTTAAAGAGGTCCCTGTTAATGTATTATAATGTATTATTAACTTCTGAGAGCTATCTCTGTGGTAGCCTTTTAATATAAATAAGAGGTCTTATCTATGAATGTATCTCTTTATTAATATGAAATTTTTGAATTTGTCTACTGTAGTAGATAAGTATACATATAGATATATACATATAAAAGGAAAAGAATTTTTTGAAAGAACTGTCGGTTCTTATATGTGTTTAACTATTACTCTGTCAACTGTCCATCGGTCTATCTATCGCCAGCACTGAAATGATTTGGTATTTACCGGTAACATTACGTTTCTGTGTTATCATTAAATCGTATAAAGGTTTTCTAAATAATGTTTCATAGATTAAAACTGTGTTTAAGTAGTTGCGATTTTTTTTATATACATTTTGACATTTATCCCCCCTTGCATTAGGATTCCGTATTTCTGGTAAGAAATACACAAATATGACATCACGATAACTCAGGATCCAAACACAAACATCTGTCACATAAATGTCCTTCTCTGGGAATAGAACTCGGGATCATTCGCTCGGCAAGCAGGGTCATTACTAGCTGGGCTACGGAGTCATCGTGTATCACTAGAAGATGCTTCTGAACTACAGAAGTGCTCATCAAATTTCGCTATATATGGTCGATCCATATATGATAACGCCTGAAGTAGCTTAACTGTGTGGATGAAAATAAATGTTATTTGATTACAAACGAAAACTGGTCGATTAATATCTATAATAATTCAACTGGATTTCAATTACTACAAGTTTTTAATTAAAAACGAAAAAAAATGTGTCAAATTTAGAGGTAATTCGAGATTTGTTTAGTATTATAATTAATTTTACCGAATTCCTCGAACGATGGCCTCGAGGGGAAAAAGAATATATATGCTATAAAAGTCTTTCGCTTTCGTATTATCACTGAGGCCGCCACCCCTGAAAAAATGTTCTGTCCATACAAAGAAAGGCTTTGTTGAACAAAGGGGGAGATATCATGTGCCAACGAAATCTTACCGCTCAGCAATTTTGAATAAGAAATCGGAGAAATTCGAGTCGAACTGACGTAAGACAGGGTTGTGTACAATAAATGTTTCAGACATGATTTTCTGTTTCCTTTTGAAATATATGGGATTTGGGATTTTCATGTTCTAAAGCAACTGTTAGAAGCTGTTTGAATTTTTTCAAATATTTATTCTAGGTAGATTTGGAGAATAAAAAATCCTTTGTAAAGAGCTCTATTTATCTTAACTTTGGTCTATTAAAAAGACCATTGTAGTACAGAGCTCGTACGGTTACTTGAGGCACAAAAGAACGCAATAAGGAGATAATAAAACTGGTCCGTTCCGTGTATATCCTTCTTTAACCAATAAAGGCGACATCACGGGCACCTAGTAATCGTACAAAGGAATATAAATTGTCACCAGACTAACTCATAGGTCAAGGAACTGTTGACAGTCCCAAGTTTGTAACTTTAGCGTTGTAAAGATATTTGTAAATTATATCAGTATTAATTTACTTTACAAAATTTGAAAGCACAATTAATATATTCTATTTTCGGGTTCAACAATTAATTATTATACATTTATGAACACAAAGCATATGTCCTATGTATAGTCGGAATATTGTATATTTCAAATGGTAAAAGAATGTTTGAAATAGATGCCGTGATTCCGGATATTACCATCCGCTTACACACAAACTTACAAAAGTGCTCGTTTTTTATAGTATTAATATCGATTATAGTACCCTCTAATCTTTTTATATTATTTGTTTTTAACTATAAATTCAGTCGTTAAATTTTTTGGGTCACTAAGGGTTACCCAAACGCTCTGGGAGGAAGATACTACGGTACATGTGATTTTTATAATTAAAGACTCATTAAGTGGGTAGTTCCCACCGCCCCGCCATGTCCGGTTTCAAACGGGATTAAAGCTCTCCGGATTTATTTGGGCGGGCTCCTGCTTACGAATTCGCAGAAGGAGACTATATTATTACGATACACTACACTACAGTAGCTCAGCTTGCCCCATATATGTATAATTTTTATAGTGAATCAATCTATCTTTAGGTAAAAAATCCGTGCAAAAAATTATTTTCGAGATCATCGTGTTCAGTCAGAGGTTTTTTTAAATAAATAACAATGATTAAATATATTAAATACTTTTCAAACCAAACAAAAAGTAACAAAGGGGATTAACATAAATGGTTTTGGTGTACAAATAATTGTTTAAAAAATTAAGGCACTAATATGTAGGCAACAACTACGTACACGTGAGAAGAAAAAGTTACAACGAAAACATTAGATAATAATACATGTCTTAACAAAATAAATACAATTTAATACGAAGAGATTTCATGAAGGTAATGAACATTAATGAAAGGTAATCGCACGCCATTTTGAACTTTACGTCAACGAACTTCATGTCAACATTGGCGTAGGCAGATAAGATACGAAGAGAACCGCTCTATGTTCACATTGAACTTAAAAGTATTAGGCGCACCTTCCGATGGCCTTTAAACATTGTTCTTTTTATTATTTTCGAATATAAGATGCACACATTTAATACATAACATTTTACGTTAAATTAATAAGATCCCTCCAAGACGCTAGTCGCTTTTACTTCAGATACAAACCGGAGAATCGAGAAGAAATACAATCTAATGTCGTTTGTGTAGCGATACGCCGTGGATGTTATTGAATCACAATAGTCCGGCGTTTCCAAGTAACAAATTGAATACCATGATTTTGTTACTAGTTTACTTTCATACAATAGATATAGAGGTATGACAGCCGAAGAAAAACATTTTTTTTATTGTAGCTATCCATTTGTAAACCGCATTGAAGTACTGATAAACCTACAGTCGAATTGGTGTTGACCCTGCTCGTAGATCGAGTATGAGTTCGATTCTCAACTGGCGCTGTTATTTATATGACATTTAAATATTTATTCTCAGGTCGTAATTGTTTGTTGATGAACATCGCGGCCATATCTGTCCTCAGGTCGGGTTCGGCTCGGAGTAAATATCTAGTTTCCCATGCTGGTTTAGTGCGGATTGGCAAATCAAATTCAAATGGCAGTGAAGTCTGACTTTCTGTGAAGTGAATTTAGAACTTTACAAAGAATTCCTAGTATTTAAGTTTCCTTTGGATGTTTTTTTCGCGGAAGCTAGTGAAAATTTCCAGTTATGTGCATATCACGTAACTTTGAAAAGTTACAAGATTCGAATGACAAAAGTACAAGTCCTACTTTTAGTATTTATTATATCATATAGTAATATTGTTAAGGTTTAGTTATTCCATTACAAAGCGGAATCCTTATTGGATTACTTATATCTGTCCGATATTTTGTCCGAGTTTATCGGACCGAAAAAGTTGAATTATAATACATTATTATGGAGTTAGAAGAACAATCCCGCGGATATACCGTAAATGAACGAATTCTTATTTGATCGTTAAATAAGCAATATAAACTTATGTAAAAGTTGTCAATTAATGTACAAATTATCTAAAACAATTAATTTAAAACTGTATCACTGAATTTATTGAGTCTAATATTTTGAATAAAAAAATTGGTTATTAACTTATGGCTTACAGACTAACATTTTGTGGATATCTATTAAGCATTTTAAATTTTTACGAAACCCTAATACAGTTCGATTCAGGCTAGACAAGATTTTTATGATCGTTCTCTATCCTGATAGATTTTCAAAGTCAGTTGAAAACGGCGAGCGTACATTCATGCCTCGTTAAAGGTATAGTCGGTTTCTAAGTATCAACCTGCAAGTTCCAGGTTCCATAAACAAAATCCTGTTGCTATGTACGCTGCATAATATTTCTATTGCTTGTCGCCACGTCACAAACGTCGGTACTTTATTTGATATATCGTCCCTTATCATAGTTCTTACAAGAAACACCAAAATGTAAGCATGGTAAGTAATCAAATTTTACGATCCATTTCTCACTGTACGATAAAATTGGAACTGTAATCAACACTCCGGCTTTCGGTTCTTGTGACATACTTTCACCTATGCGTAAAAATCCTTATCTTAAAGTATGATTTATATTCCAAGAAAAAGTTCAAGAACACCTTTGAAACACTAAACTTAAAATATTACAGGACACTAAAAGTGTTAGGTTAATTGAAAACCGAGCCTTAAGGGTCTTGTTTAATTCAGTAGTATTTAACTCAGTTTTTAACTTAACGAATCCCTGGTTTCTCTAGTTACACGAGAAATACGATAAGAAAATCAGCTTACAAACGTACCAGCCAAGTATCCGGACGAGATAACATTTATTGTAAGAATTATCTTTATACCTCATATACACACTGACGCTTCTGTTATTGATCGTTCCATTATGAACGAATTATTATATTATAACGAATTATTTAGGTAATTTTTCTCAAAGTATTTGCTCGTCCGGATTATCGTTCGTATACATAATTCGTAATTTATATGTATTTGAATTTAGTGGGTTATTTGGAATGTAACTAAATAAAAGATTGCATCTGACATAATTTAATTTCCCTTGCAGATACATTGATATAATCTAATAGGCTTTGGTAAGTAGACTGGAGACCACACATTTAGACACTTAAAACGAATGCAATCATACTATTGGCGGAGCTTATATTTGAGTACGTTGGTATTTGTACTTGACACGTGTCACATGTGTGTGTCGGTCCCTTACAGTACTCGTATATTTATAAATTATAGTAGGATCTGGTCAGATTAATACATTTTGTCACAGCTTATTATTCAAAATCACTTAATCATTTAGGTAATTTGTAAATAGACTTGTGCTAGTCAGTTTTTATTCCACTGCTCTTTCGGTAAGGTGCTTTAACTTCAAGGAAACGAACGGCGAAAAAAACTCCTGAGCACATCTTTTAAAGCAATATAGTAATAATAATTATAAATAAATTTTTAACCTTCACGGAATTGCTTATGGTACAGGCTTCGTTGTCACTTTCACTGTTCACGGTTCGAAACTGAATAAAATAATCACATAATTGAACAACATACACCTGATAATGATACAATAACCTAATAATTTACTTTAATTTTCAGGCAATAACTTGTAGTCATTTACTACTGCCGATATATAAAATCAATCAGAATAATGGAGCAATCCTTATTTCCCATTGACTTATTGATTTCATTTGTTCACGGAATAACTCTAATTGCGTTGTCCTGATTTGTCAGTGTCACGATTTATTTAGAATTAAAAATTAATGTAGAATATTATTTATTATTCCGACAGAAGTATATTCAAATACAATTTTTTAAAGTTTCATGTATTTCATGGAGGAATGAAACTGTTATTAAGATCTTTGACCCTTCGTCACCTCCTATTTACTTCCGAATTTTGGACGGAAGACTTATAATTTAGTATAAATTATATACATTATAATATTTTATTGAAATTAATTTTGGCTTTTTAGTAGCATTCTTAGTTTTTATTGAATCAATTTAATATTTTTAAAGCATTTTGTTCAACTCCAATTTTATAATACACTGTATTAATCATACAAAGATAACTTGTAATACATACAATTAATTCAATAAATTGTAATTGATACAGGTACAATAATTTCAATAACGATAAAGTCAAATTCAATTACATTCATTTAATCATTTAATGATATTCGTACGTATTATAAATATTTGACACAATAAGACATTTGAAGGGAGCTCTCAATTGTCATTCAGAAAAGCTTATATAAGCAAATCATAATCATTTGATTAAAATCATAACTGCTCGTTAAGATTAATGTATTTGAATAAATATTCAATCTTAGATTACAAAATTGAATTTCATAACATTATTGAAATTTACGCCGTTTTTCAATATACAGTATTTTTCATCCATTAAATTCTTAATACGATTTTATAAATTCATTTCTTTGTGTATATATGTGTGTATTTATTATTTGTGTGTGAACGATGTTAATAGTAATATTTTAATTTTGCGTGTAGAACTCGGTAAAATATTTCATGGTTGGCCTTAAGAAAGACGGTTATGGCTAACCGGATAGGTAAAAATTCTTACCATATCTTGTAAGATAATCATTTAATTATTGATTTTAATATTAATATTTATACTTAAGGTTAAACTTTATCATACCTCATCATCACTCGAATATTAATATACTTTTGAGTTGTTATAATATTTTTTATATATTATTTTATTAGACTCGATGTTGTTCAGAAGTTGAGGAACGCTCCAGTTAAGATCAGTATCAAAATGAAAATCGATCAATCATCCATCCATCCATATAATCCAATTTGGATACTCTTGATTAACGAAAAGTGAAATAGAAAAGTTTTCCATTTAATCTCAACTTATTGATCTTCGCCGAAGTTGTTCGTGCTTTTTGTTAATAGAGAAAATAAAACGTTAATATACGTACGTAATTTAATAGAGTTAAAATCTTCGTTGTTATGAACTCTTCCGTAACTTTATGTATAAAGCAATCATACATATAATTGTTAAGTAGTATAAAACCAGTAGCCTATGTGTCTGAACGTAATAAATTAGACTTATGAGGAAACATTCGGTTTCACCATAAATAATTTTAATAAACCGTCTCATAAGCATAAATTACAATTGTTTTGAGACGCGGTTAATATTTCTCAACGTAAAGATCATAATTCGTGAAATGAAGTGAATTTAATAAATAAGTTAATGAATATTTATAATAATAATTATAATCAACGTTCACACACTCACACCCCCCCTAGGATGGACATACACAAATATGACATGACAACAAAAATTTGACTGTCACATATACGTCTGTCCCGGCCGAGAATCGAACCCTGGACCTCGGCAGGCAGGATCACTACCGGCTGGGCTACTGGGTCGTTAACAACAAACGCTTATTCACCCCCCGTGATGCTGGCGATGTAGATATCGTGGGCTGATCACAGAAACAATATAAATAAATCGTCGACTATTTAATGACATGTTATATCATTAACTGATCAGTTGTCATTCAAAAGTATCTAAACTTCAAGTGCAAGTAATGAAACTGCAAAGAATGAAACGAACTGTAAACTCAGATAGGAGATCGTATTTATTGGTAACAATGTTTTGATACCGTTCAAAATATCAAGAAATTACAATTTTGACGTTGAAATAATGTCATTAAAAACTATTGGCACTAAATACTATTTCTGATTCAAAACAAAGTGTAGGCAGTCTATGAGGTTATCTATAAATGTCAGTCAACCTCTGCTGCTTGAGCCGCACTCTGCCGAACAAAGGTCGAGGCGATGGCGGTAAGTAACGTACAGGTTGGAGATATCTGGCTCCTACACTACCCGCCTTAATCCTGACGGGACGCGCAGGATGGGTGCAGGATCCGTCCAAGCAAAATCATCGTTATCGACTACTATTTGGAGCCGTCGATGTGCCTAGTTTGTTTAATAAAAATGGAAATGTTGGAATAAAAAAAACATGGCGTTCGTTAACGGCGACTGAAACAAATACACAGCAGATTTTTCTAGATGTATCTACAACCCTGATATTTGAAAACAAAGCGATATCTTAACTTTTTGATAATCGTGCACGGAACTGTGTCAGAACAAAATCAAATGATGCAAAACAAGATAATAAAAACATTTTTAAAACAGAAGCTATGTAAATTGATTTTGTTTTTTTTTTTTTTAATTATTTGCATTAACTTGAGAAAAGCTAATCCACTCTTGACTTTCTGTAATAGGATGTAATCCACACTGTAATAGGATGGAAACACCGACAGGCAGATTATTCCAAGCCTTCGAGGTACGCATAATAAGTGACGAAGCAGAAATCAAATCATTCCCATATTCAAATTTGAATATTTGATACGTGAGGACCTTATATTTTAGTGCAGTACATACAAATACTTCTGTGATTGCTTATTTTGTAAACTCCGTTTACAAGAAAGACATTTAACCTATATTTTTAATCTCTATGGTAAATAATAATTCCAGTGGCATATTTCTTAACCTGGAATCTCCAAGTTGTAACTATCTATTAGTCTTTAACGCATAAACTATGGAACGGTTCTTCATGGAACTATAGTGTAATGTAGGTAGTATAGATTATGCACTATAATAAAACAGACTGTGATTTAAAAATCTATTAGATAGTATAAAAAAATTGCCGCGAGAGGATTCAGTTAGTTTATCTTGAAAAAATCGAGGATAAGTTAGTAGTCCTGCGTGATAAATAATAAGTTACAGTTTTCATTACGCCGTGTGAATTACATTTACGAGGTACTTCTAAAAGCTTTGCTATGTATCCCCGGAACTTTTCGAGTTCTAAATTAAATATAGAAGAGGCATAAGTGACCAACTTGAATGTCCAGGGACTGACACCCGAGAATGATACTTATTTTGAGATTTATTCATGAAACTAGTTCTAGTTTGTAATTATTTTGTACCAAAATTTGTCACTGCATTAAAGGTAAAATATAATTAGTAACGTTAGCAGTAGACTTATGAAATACATTCAAGAATATAACTCGTAGAATGACCGGGGTTGGCTGTAAAATATCGCATTCGCTCACTGTGCATCTAATCTATCAAGTATGTATAAGGATAGCCACAAAAAACATTGAATTTGCACACTTATTTATTATTGTATATCAAGCACTCAACACTTTACACAGCTTAACACTCCACTTGTAGATAGCACAAATAGAGCAAGCTTCTTCTTATACACCCTCAGTATTCGGCATTCTTAACCCGTCTCAAACGTGTAGTGCTGCTATTTTAAAAATGATATCCTTACACAAGTTATTAATCAATTAGTTAACAATAATAAATATTCTATTGCTTTATACCAATTTTTACAAAGTCAGATTTTGTGTTCCGCTTTCAGGGGCGTAAATAAAATATTTATAATAAAGGTCACAATTGGCTGTGCTAGAAAACATCGACGACCCATAGCAGTGCACAGGTTCTTCTTTGTTTTTGAAGAAGCATACCCCACACAGGCTTAGGCTAACGCCACAAAATATTCGAAGTATGGGCTGCGCTCAATAGATTTGTTTAGATTAGATTTTCTTAAAAAAACGTAAGTGACGGGATGTTAGTCCAAAAGCTTTCTTTTAAACGAAGTTCCTTAAGCTTTTCTTTAACTCTGAACGTAATTGGATAAAGAGATTTGGTTTGTTTATACAACGAAATACATATGTTATGCAAATGTCAATCAAAGTAGTAAAGACTGTTCTAGCATAGAAACATAAAAGACTTTTTAGTTTTTTATAAAATTGTATATATTATCTCGCTTAGATAGTAGTTTTATTCATCTCGACTTTTGTAACTACATATAACAAGTATGGATGATATTGCTTTTGTTCTGACACCAATTATTTGGCAGAGACTGAGGCAGACAGTCATATCTAAGCTATTATTTTTATCAGTCTTACCAGATTCAATGATTCGATGCAACTAGTTTTTTTTTTAATGTTAATAGCCGATAATCGAGCAGGACACCCATGTCTAGGTAAATGTTAACCGCCGCCCATGAACAGCATAGGTGATGAGTCCTGATACTTTATCAAGAAGTTAGCGGCAAAAACTCCAACTACTGGTTCTCCGAGACGGCAGGCAACCAAAACACTTTAAAGACATTTTACAGTTGATTCCAAGTCAGTTAGTCGGGCAAGTAAAGCATCATATATGAAGCGGACCTCCGCTTGAAACGACCTGGTGCCATAGGTTAGTCCAACGGGTAACAACTGCTAAACAACGGTTTAGTAGGGTACACAAATAATGCTGGTTGGTTTAGACATAAAGTTGAAGGGAACTCCGGACATCACACGAATACTAATTTAGGCCTATGTCCAAACCTATTAATTCTGCAAACATTACATACTAAATACCATGTTCATACCGATTAATATTGCAAATATGATAAAGTTGGAACATCGTATGTAAATAAATACCTGAGTTGATTGGGTCTCGGATATTTCTGATGTTCTATGTAAATCGACGTCAAGTGCGACATGTACAACAAGGGAATACTACGGAGGGATTGGAGGCGGATAAATAATTGCTTACATTTATTGCAAATGAAGTACCATTGACTGAAACGAGTCGCTCAACCGAAGATAACAACGTAGTCAACACCTCCTGCGCATACGATCGTAATTTAAAATATCAAATTTTTGAAGTTATTTTTGTTTAACTGTTGTTTTCTCTAACACGTCCGACGCATCCGGTCGTAAATTTAATTATATTTGTGACTAGGAAATTCATTTTTATGTTCATATCTGGCTAACAAGCAGATGAGTCATGACGTGGTTAGTGGCCACAGTATTCCACAGGCGATAAAGACCTAACGTGTTCACCGAAGAAGCAAGAGTCAAATTATGTTGCTAATTATTTCGCGGCTCTCTCTTTGACTTTGACGGCGCTCCAAATCTGCTAACGCACACACATTTTCATTACATTTTAAAACCGGTTTTCGTGCATAATGATCAAATTATCCTCGGTTCGGTCAAAGTGTGAGAGGTTCCATCCATTCTGGAATTCAAGTCACGTTCTTAGCGCACTCTGCTGACCAGCAGCTGAATGAGGCCAAATGAGGGCAAGTTCCTTATGTGCGAGTTCCGAGATAGCTGAGCTCCGTGTCACCCATTTTAACACCGAAATTTCCAATGCATAGTGGTTCTTTACCTATTTAGCTAATTATCATGCTTTTTCTAGAATCGATCGTGAAATATTTTTGTGTTTCGGTTTCAGTATAGATGTTAGTTAAATAGCTAATTCTTTGGTTCTTTTAAACCAGAAGTACCTAAAGTGGTTAATATCGACACCTGAAAGTCGAAATCAATTTCCTAGGGATTAACACATACACGAAAATTGATTTTGGGGGTCAACGAGGTCTAAAAGAAACTTTCCAGATGCTGTGTAAGTTGTGTTACATCTTTTGGTTTTTTAAACTTTTATAAGATAGTGGATGTTGGGGGATTTTTAAAATAATTTGGATACGGGGGTCTGACATACCATTTCATTTTGGAAAAGTGGTCTCTCGTCCACGATAGTTTGGAAATCCCTGTTTTAGATCAACAATACGTCGGTGATGCCTTTGATATTGCTGATTTTCGTGGGTGATCAAAGGCGACTTCCCATTAGTTTCCACGTCCCATCAGATTGTCAATCCACTTGGCTATTAGTATAAAATATGTTTTTATCGTAAAAAAATCAGGAATGCCTAGAGAGACCCTGTTAATGTTCTTAGTATAGTCATTTCCAAAAACGAAGCCTTAGGATCGGTCAAAGTTGGCAGGAGTGTTGGGGGTGTTTGGAGTATAAGAGATTTCTTCGACCTTTGATACGAAGCTTACCGCCCCTGTTTGTGATACACCAAGCTGAACAATGGACGAGGCTACGGAGAACAATCTCCCCTGTTGGAGATCGCTAAGGTCTGCACCACCCAGTTTTATCCCGACGGTATTTGCATGGTGATAGGATATTACGTCCAACTGGCTATCTACCATAATCCTTTTAAAACCGTCAGTGAAATGTTTCAAACGAGTTTCGATCGCAATGTCGGAGAGTCGGCAAAGCGTTGGTGATGCGTTTGATGTTACTGATGTCCATGAGCGACGACGACCATTTACCATCAGATAGATACCTCGTCCGCTCGTTTGTCGACTAGTTTAATATAAAAAACTAAACATTCTCCTAATCTAAATTTAAATATTATTATGTACTTAGAGATGTCTTAAGCTCGTTTGCTCATTTGTCGACTAATTACCAGCCTTTTAATTAGTCTGTGAATATATTTACTTTCATTATTTTAAAGCAACTATTCATTTCTTTAAAAGCAACCAAAATTTTCAGAAGTATATAGTACAAAATATTTTATAAAAATATAAAATTTCCTTTTACTCGTGTATAGAATAAACTGCCAGGGAAAATAGGAAACTTGTGTCATAAAAAATTTAAGAAATCACTCAAGCAATGGCTTCGTGTTATTGGACTTCCAATATGTAACTGACAGCAAATAATTTATGACTCTCTTTGTGTGTGTTACCATACCACGAGAAATCAACGGAATAGATTGATTGCTTATTTATAGTTTATATGGGTCAATAGCCAGCATCTTTTTCACTCCGAGTAAAATGTGTACAAATGAAATAAAACACCGTGTGTAAAATAAAAAGGTCATCGCCTGAGAACGGCACTACCGATTTGGCTTATTGTTTATTTTTTGTATTCATAATTGTCAGTGCAATGTGTGTATGGTATAATTTTTGGAACATTCGCTAGAAATTTTGGAAATTTGTATTTTTGTATGAAAATCTTAATAAAAAAAATTAAGAAACTAATAATGTAATTCCGATTTATGTAATTATTTGATTCATTCACACAAATTCAAGGAAAGATTCGGTTGTATAAATCCCTTGTCGACAAACTAACTGACTGATTGATCGTCAGGCAACGCCCAGCTTAAACTGGAGATAGGGACATGTTAGAAAATAAACAAATAAAAAATAAATAAAAAAATAATAAAATTAACACATTATTTTATTCTTTGCAGACTTCACATTTTTTTTAGTAAAAAGCTTCCGTGCGAATCTTGGATGGGTCGCCCGCCAGCAGAAAACAAAATTTTGTAAGGACATTTTAATAAGTGAGTAATTAAGTGTTTGAAATTCAAAGAATTAGGAAAACCGATCCGTAGAACAGTGTTAATGAAATATACAGAAAGTAAATAAAAACAATGGACAAATTTATTAAATGCTTAATTTCGTTTTTAATTAAATTTCAAGCGCGGGTACTAATAGATAACCAAATAGAAAATAGAATTTCTGAAGCGAAGCGAGGTTTAGTTACTAGAACATCTGTAAACAATCGGACAAAACTATTGTACAATTACAGTTGCTTTTAGAAAACGTTCTCAAAGTAATATTGAACAAGAGTCTTTATAAAGGAATATCTTTACTACAATATGCCAAGGCTCGGTCGCATGAATCTATTTTAACCGACTTCAAAAAAGGAGGAGGTTGTATGTTCTTGTGGGTATATTATGTGTGTACAACTATGACTCCGTTGGTTACAAACCGATTTTGATGATTATATTTTTAATATATAGAACACGGCTTGTAATTGTATAGATGTGGTGAGGATCTGTTGATGATTTCTGGAGATAGAAGGGTGGAACTCCTCAACGGATGGGAAGAATGGACCACCGTTGCGTTTTTAACAAACTTCAAAAAAGGAACAAGTTCTGTGTTTGTGTGTATGTATTTTTTTATTTATCCCCACCCAAAACTCCGTTAGTTATATTAGTCAGTGGCAACCCTATAACACAACAATTCTTAGCGCGTTAAGCACCTTAATTAATATCGGAATATAATACTAATAAAATAAAGCGATGTGGACGGGATTGAACCTGGCGTTAAACCATTTATTTGGCTTGGCACCGATTTCAAACATGTCAGTATGTAGTGCATAAAATAATATTTTATTTCAAGTCATTTGCGCTCTTTATTATAATTATGTAGTTATTATATTTGCAGTCGGTTTAATTTTCTTTAAAATGCTTTTTACGCACAATAAAAGTACAGAACTTCTGCTTCTAACAGAGCATAGAACATCGTGAGTGAAGGACATTTATCAGATTTTTACCCGCTTATAAATTTAGAATATATTAAAAAACTTTTCACACACTCAAATCCGCTTCTTTCCTTTGTTGTGTGTGACATGGACGTAGACACATATGTCATCACAAACACTACATTAACCTGAGACTTAACATTTATCTGTCATTTAAATGTCTGCCTCAGTCGGGAGTCGAACTCGCGACCTCCGACTGAGCAAGCAGTGTCACTACAGACTAGGCTACGGGGTCGTCTAATTAAGAACAATATCGTTTATAGTGGACTGGTACAGTACATATCATACTGTAACAAACGTTATTTTTAACAATAGTCTGCCTCCTGTATGTCTACAATAATCTACTTTTCTACACAGACAGATTACGAAACTCGTTTCTGACAGCAGCATTAGAAATATTTTCATTTTCTTTTATTTCACACAAAGGCTTCGTTAATTTTACATGTTACCTTTAAAGCTCCTTTGTTCCTTTTATTTGTTAAAAAGAGAGAGAGAAAGAGGCTCTCGTTTCCCGATTAAGATAGCAACATAGGAAACCTCGTCATACGTGAGACCTTAAATATGAATCTTCAGTTACGCATTTCAAATTTTGAGTGCCATTGTCGGTACTTTTTGCAGTGAAACTTTGTTATCACCGTTGTGATTTGAAACTCAATTTGTAGGATGATTCGTAGCCCCCACACTTGTCCATTAAGCGGTGTATGTGTGCGTGTGCCTGTATATTGCCGAGTCAAACTGAGAGAGTAGACGTCATATAGTGAGTATAGTATTTATACTGCACTGTTTAATACTCGCTCTAGTCCGAGCGTTCTATAAGGTAAATGTGATGGTGTAACTTACTATTCACGAGTATTAATAATATGAATATATTTATATTTTTACTAAAAAAAAAATTAATTACAACTAAACGTGGTCAGACATAATATAAGAAATATATACCTAACACGTAGTATACCCAACGACGCTATTCAATGAGCAGACTAACTTAAATATATATCGATCGGCTTGCCTTAAACCAGAAACACACAGCTTTTATACAATTGGGCATTGGAATGAAATAATAAATTAACGGGATGACCATTGCAAAATGTTGGCTTAAAACTAGTCGTAGCCAATTATAACTCCTACCGCGCACTCCCATAAACGCCGAGATTGGCTGATAGAAAATGCTTAAAGGTACTAAGCGTTTATCTTTATGATAAGTGCAATAACTAGTGTGTACTGTAGTCATAATTTTAACTACACACGCTGGATGTTTTATTGCCATATTCAAAATATATTAAAATACACGATAAATGCTTCGAAAATACCAATCTCAAATTACAGCGCGGTGAAACCGATCGCAGATGTGGTTTAAGCCCATTAGCGGAACAATCCCGAGCACGTAACTTTAATTTAGGCTTTAAGCGAACTTTAGACCTTGTTCCCATGCGCTTGTTGGTATAGTTAGTCTATAGTTTGCGGCCAAGTCAAACATCGGCAGAGAAGAACGTCGACATGGTTTACCGATAACAATTGAGACAGATTGCTTAACATGTGTTTTATAGCAAAGGAACGTTCAAGTAATTTTGCCACCCATTATCCCTGTTACTACCGACTGCACGTGAAGAGGAGTAACGCGAGCGATTTTACAATTAAAACAATCTATTGAACTTAGCTATCCAGGTTAAAAGATTGAATTATACTGTCTCAGTTATAAGTGTCACCGTCAGCCCCTCTTGTAATAAATGTGCTTTTCTCGATGTATTTAATCAAGGGCTTAAGACACATGACACATGGTGTTTGATTTCAGACTGTTATAATAAAACACACTAGTCCCGTCAAATATTTCTCGTTTCAAATTGTTTATTTTTCACTTCTTTTGTATGATGAAAAATCATTGGGATCATCAAATGCGATGGGTGTACCACAGGGCTCAATTCTAAGTCCTTTTCTTTTTCTACTGTATATTATTGGTTTGCTGTATTATATTAACAATTATACGTACATTGTACTGTTTGCTGAAGACATATTTTTAAGTTTTTAACACTAAAAATAACAAATTAAATTTTAACGATATAAATTGTGCTTTTTTTACATACGTATCATATATACATACATAATAGGTATTAGATTAATATAAATTATTTTGGGTTAAATGCCAAATAAACGAAGTGTACAGAATTCGCTCTCCCAAAGCAGGTAAAATCCTCAAAACTAAATAATGAAACACAATTGTTCCGTACAATCTACAGTTATTGCAGTTATTTAACTATATAGATTGTAAACTTTAATAAGGTGTCTATCTTAGTAAGTCCCTTGATCCTATTAGAAAGATAAGATAATTAACGGATGAAACAGATAACTAAAAGTTTTAGTGAGCAAAATAATACATAAGTAGGAATATATGCACATAATCATATAATAAATGAAAGTTGATAGGTATAAATGCGGTTGTATGAACAGTAAATTTTAACTCTTAAATATACATACTTTATTATATTTTAAGACACTGACTCTCAAAGACACAGACCCTCGAGAGACTCGCTGTGACCGTGATCCATGTAATTGAGTCGAAATATCGGTAAAAATCCAAAAAACCTGAGACCCCTCATTGTAAAAATGTATAATTTCCGCGATTATATAAGTTTAAATCGTATGTTAAAAAACAATACATCATAGTTATGGAGTTTCTTGCGTCTCTTCTTTCCATCAAAAACACATTGTAAAGCATTGCTAGGTATATTAATTCAAAAAATAACATCATCGAATAGCTGCACTACGTAATATCATTAGGATTTTATGTCCATAAAGGTCACAGGTGTTTAATTAATGTATTTATTTCAACACCTTTCTCATGCATTGTATTTTAACAGAAAATAAAATACTATATTACTTTCTTCCTCACTGTTCGACGTGTTATGGTTTTAGTCATTCATTTTTTTTTGTTTTTTGCCTACAAACGAGCAGATACTCGAGGGTAAATGTGTGCATCATTTTGGGGTATGAAACTACATCCATTGAGTAAAACTTTTCCTACCGGTATTCGTGTTCTAACTATACACCTATGTCCAAGTTGTACCAGCGAACTCATAACTAACGCAGTGAATGTGTCCCAACTGTAACAGTATTAGGGTTTGAGACGTGACCCATTAGAGTACATGAATGCGGGTTGGTACGCACTATAATTTTTCGTGAGACATTTCTATTAGTCTCCTCATATTGTGTATGTAGCTGGGGTAATCCGGGAGAGAATTTATCTATCCTTTTATAGTTCACTGCTGGACATAGGTTTCTCCTAAGTGGCGCTACTCAAACTGGTCCTGGTCCCTCTCAATCCATTGGATCCCCGCCGCTTTCTTGAGGCCAATAGTCCACAGTCGAGGAGTAATCTTTTCTTCTTTGATCAGAGCGTGGACACCATTCTAGGACTCTCCTTCCCCATCGATTATAAGTGCTTCGAATTATGTGCGATGCCCATTGCCATATCAGGCGGATAGTTCTGCCAGCTATATCGGTAACATTTGTCATCTAAGAAATTCGTCGTTAGGAATCTTGTCTCCAAGCGACATATCTAACATAACTCTCAGCAAAGCTCGCTTCTATTAAGTAATTCGTTGCTTTGTACAGTATATCGGTCAAATAGTGATGGTTCATTAATTTACCCCATGGTTGGATTAACAGGTTCATGCGCAGAATCTATTTCATACATATTACAGAACAAGGTCTAATAGAGTATTTGCGAACGAGCGAATGGATTACAAGAGGATAAGTTTTTATATTATATGGGGACGTAAGATACTCCAGGAATTCTTGACACACAAGGCAATAAGATAATATGGTATACTAATAGAAAAGGCGAGATGAGTTGGCTATTTATTACCTGCATTGTGGTCCGAGTTGTGTTCTTACTCATTATTTGATACAGTAATATCCTCCTTCTGTAATCAACCGTAAAAGGTTTTAAACAGATTTCGGATGCAGTATTAAAACCAGTGTAACCAGTTATAATCAATATTAGCAATGTAACTAGATAAACACCATTATGGCCAATATACAATTTTTTTTGTATGAAGTTATTTGCCATTCGTATCATCAATCAAGCTTTTATGTGTATATAGCAATACATTTCATCAACGTTATACCTTGTTTTGGAGCTTGAAAAAAATATCGAACAAAATTTCCTGACCAAACAGTTGATGTGTCACACCACGATATACCATCGTTGCATTGCTATCATGGATACGATCTCAATTATATTACGTAGTACTACCAATAGAATTGTATACCCTGAAAGCAGAAATTCCGTTGATAACAGAGGCCAATTTAGTCAAACTTGCTGATGTTTGGTAATATTCTCGTATGGACGGATATTAAACCTTCGGGCAGTTCGATTTGAGATTCTACATTTTGCGTTTTTGCTTACAGGCTTAGCAACACGATTGTTTTGGGGCCCTACACAATGAAAACCCTATTACTGAGCCTAATCTGTCCATCAGTCTGTCTTTTATAATCCGGGCTGTTGTGAATCGTAAAAATAAGCCTTATGCAAAAACCTTGTTTTCTCAACGTACATTTATTTTAGCTCTATTGCGTAATTGAAGTGAGACTAAAAAAACTAAAACTTGGTGTTATTATAATACGAATCCTTAAGAAAGATAACAAATCATTAAAGCTGAACAAATGTTTGTCGGGCTCCTGTTAAGGACCTCCAACGGAACGAATGATACAAGTTTTTAAAACGTGAAAATAAATCGTTCCGTCTAGAGTTTTTAAATTAGTGTTGTATACAATAGAATAAAATAAAGATAGATTATCGATTCTATCGTAACCTTGAAAACTTTATTAGTAACAGTAGTTTACGATACTAATCATAAAAGACAAACCTGTCGAGAGTAATGGTAGAAATGAGTATAAATACCTATCGTTAGTTATAATCTTTACAATCGATTGGGCTATTGCCGAGTAAAAATATCGATAATTATGCAACATATACTTCTACTACGATGTGTGATGTGATTTCTTAATTTGATTGTGTAGTTGTAAGGTGTGTTTAGTATGTGATTTTGACTCTCTCTTATTTTCTTTGTTTGTTTAAACTCATTACCATTCAATAATACTTTTTTTTTTCATTATAAAGGAGGTTAAGTCTTACAGCACAGTTATTCCAGTAGCGAGATCGGCGGCTTACCGTTTCAGATCTTCGTTATTGGTATCCATAGTTTACCCACGGCTCAGGTCTCGCTGGAACGCTGGACAAGTACAGTTTTATTCCTTTATTTCGACCCAGTGACATGAATCTTAGTCATGGCTAATTCGAACAAATAAGCCGAAACCTCTATCATCTATTCAATGTTCATATCGTACTTTAATTATTTTTCTTTCAGATTTCCTTTCAAGTTTTATGGAGGTATGTATATGTTTTGTTACTGAAGCAAAATTTATCGATGTATAGTTTAGGGGCCAGCAACATAAAGTTTCTTCGCTTTAGATAAAAATATCTTTAAGTTTACGAACAATTTATATGTATATTCGTATGCTGGTTTTAGTTAGGGGAGGCCTATGTCCAGCAGTGGACCTCCAAAGGCTGATGGATGGATGGATGGATGATGCTGGTTTTTTCCTTAACCGCAACTAATGGTGGTTAATTTCATACGCACAAAACATTGAAGGAAAAGAGAGAGAGTATTGGAACTCAGGACACCTGACATCTTCAAAGCCCCTTAGGTTTTTCCTGCTGTAAGTAACTTATTTCGTGCAGGAACATATGTACATTGGTTTTTAAGAAAACTCAGGTAGATAAGGTTAAATAAAAATATTTTTTTAATAAATTCCCACTACAATGGTTAGCTGCAGGTGACAATTAATTTATTTACTTATTTAATTCTTAGAAAAAAGACAGTAACACAATTAAATAAATAGTAGTAATGGTAATTAAATATGAAATAGGAAGCTCCTTAAAACTTTCACACATAACAACAAAGATTTAATAACAGAAATGACTCAAAACGAATAACAGACTTTCAAGAATATATATTATTATGTTAGAAATGTTTGTTCCGACTGAAAATTTAATACGTCTGTATATTCAACAGATGACGTCACTACATTTGGTTTTGTCAGTACACACAATACGCTACTAGGTGAGGTGTTGAATATATTGACTTTTTTATAGTAACTTTACCGGTTGGTAAAGAAATAGACGAGTCACGTGTTAAAAACGATAACCGGGTTAACGGATAAGACTGCAACCGGAACATCATTAAAACATTTCACGTTAGATTTTAATATGAAAATCAGTAATTTTCTGTCTAGGTAAATAACGTTTAGGTTAAGCTGTGTGAAAACAACGACCTACAGGAGAATCTAAGATCATTCATTGCCTTGTTCGATAAAGTGCACTCGTACCATGCGCATTGGAGCTCTAATACTTCTTCATTATTAATTAGAATTCTGTTACATTTAGTATAAAAGTTGAGTAAACTTACCGGTAATACTCGTAGTTGCGGCAACGTTATTGTTGTCTTCTGAAACGTATCTGCAGATTAGTAGGAATATATAGGTACCTGAAAAAGGATATGTACAATTATCATCACATCTCATATGTAAATGTCCCATTGCCAATCTCAACTCCTTTCTCAGAACGTGCGTGCGACTATGTGTAAATTGACTTCATACATATTATAGAGAACTTTCACATTTGCATTACTCAAAATGTGTTCCTTCACTGAACAATAGTGATCGGTGATGGTCAAGACGTGCACTGTTCCTCAGTCTTGCTGTGGGAGACCAATGTTTGAGGTACTGGACTATTTGGATAAAGTAAAAATTGGATAAAAATATCTACTTGGAATATTCTTCCACCGGCCATATTTAAATTTATACTTGGTTTATAATAATGTAGTTGAGCGAATTCAGAATATGAATTCGCAATTTTAAAGTCCCTGAATTTTTCATAATACCGCTATGCGATGACATTGCGATTATAAAGCTTGTCACGTTCTCTAGGAATTAATTAACTGAACTAATGGCTTCTACTGGTACCAATGGTAATTGTGGAGGTATAAAATGTAAGTTGCTCCTCTACTGATTGGTTAACAAGGTCTCCACAATAATTCTTCAACGCATCCAATGAACAACGGACGTGCTTTAGGAATATTGGCATTGGCATTCTTGGGTTTTAAGAGCTTTTATTCCATGAGTCCTCCTGCTCGGAGTTTACCTTGCTCAATAACGGACGAGGCTATAGCGAATCACCCCTTCTGTTGACGACCCTAGCCGTGCACGGTGGTAGATTCTTTACTCATCTAGCTAGAATAATACCTGAAATATTGTTGCAGTATCGGAAAACCAGTAATAAACGGGTCCCTTGCTTGTGTCTTTACCAGCGATGCATCGGTGATGCCTTTAGTGTGTCGGCCATCGACAGTGTCGGCTATGTAAACAAAAAAAAGGTTATCCTTCTTCTTATAAAGAGGATTAAGCCTGTATATTACGTACGACAGACATAAGTAAAGCCGTCGCACTATAAGCTGAAGTTATATTAATAAAGAAGTCTCTTAACCCAGTAGCGCACATCTATCGTAATTGCTTAATTTAGCAAACTTAGTAGTAGTGGAAAGTTGAATCGCTCGTGGTGAATTTAAATAAGCGTATGTGGTTACGACACAATTTAAACTCTGGAGCCTGAATGCTATCGTCAGATAGCGGTCGTTTACTCTGCAGTCTGGGAAACGGAACACGGAGATAGCGTTTTCGCAAACTGAGAATGACATGATTTTAGTTCAGAATTGCAATGAATATAATTTATTGTAAAAAATGTTTACATATTCCTGCACTTCGTTTGGTGGGCAGGGTTGACATTATATGGACGGAATAGCCGTGAAATATCAAAGAGTTTTACATTCGATGTAAAACTAATATAATATGGGTAATAAAGTTTTATCCGTAAATGTTCTTTAATGAACATAACATAAAAAATCATCAATATAAAGATAAATTTTTATGTTTTTATAAAGTGAAAAATTAACTAATAGTAAACATAACAAAGAATTCGATATTTGAGAGGATGAGGTAACATTTAATTTAACCGAATTTTATATTTGTAGTGTCATTAAATGCTTCCGATGTTTTTGGACCATGAGTGTCCTTGTGTCCTTGTCCATGACCTTTATTTTTAAGGATTTGAAATTTTCAGACATCTGTTTCTGCTTGATAAGAAGGTTAAGCAGCTTTACCATAATTTGAGTAAGTGGTAACTTTGCACTATACAATAATATTAAATTCTTGAATCATCATTTTATTTTTTCTTAATCATAACATAAACATAAAGGTACTAGTTTTAAACTTAAAATAATCGGGACACGGCTCGGCTGCTTTCCAGGCGATCTGCGCCAAAAGAACATTATGAAGAACTCTTTGTTATGCAGATTTCCTTACAGTTGTCCTTCACCGGAGCAAATGATTTTTATGTCAAAGATAGCTTAAAAATACGAATATAATTCCAATTCTGTTCCTTCGTGTTTATATAAAAATCCACTACGTTATATCCGGCATTTACTTGCAATACAAATTTGTTGCATTTTCAGGAACATTTTGGCTAAGTATTTATAACGCAAATAAAATAAAATGGGTATTGCTTGTACATGTTTCCTATTCATCGCTGTCAGTGAAGAGAAATTGTACGCCACATTTTAGTGTCTTACATAATAATTATTTCATTTCTCAAACAGCTGACCGAAGAGAATTTAAATGTTAAGCACAAGAACCTAGGTGCTCATAGCTGTACAGTTTGTCAATATTATACTTAACTTCACGGTTTAATACGAAAACATCAGACACAGAAACGGAGTTGATGAATTCGATGAAGACATTTGCGACTTCACAAATTTTAGATCAATTTGCGTTATGTTCTGTCAGCTGTAGTGTCATTAAACATGAATACGGTTACTAATTATTTACAGTCTTATAGATTATTGTTAAGGTATCACCTTTCTGATCGTATGCAAATATTAATTTTTATTTTTTGTCTGACATTTTTAAAAAGACTTGATGAACATGTTGGAATACATAACAAAGGATATACATATATTGAATTGAACACAAGTGCAGTGATATGCACGCATCAGCTCCAGAAGCTGCTAGTACATCGTAAATAATAATAATAATATGGTTTTGGGTACATTGTTTCGATAAATCGGATCTATTGCCAAGCATTTTCTATATATTTAGGGTTTTATTTATTAAATGCAGAAACATGAAATTTATGAAAATGAAGGATCCGATTCTGCATCTGATTGATGATACGCAAAACATAAGAAAAAAGGTAACGCATGGTAATGTATTCCAACGTCGTCTTCGAGAAAATCAATTAAATAGCCGAGTGCCCCAAGGAGCAATATTGGAACCGCAGCGGTTTTTAATATACGTGTATAAATGACCTTCCGTACTTAACTATGGATTTAAAAAGTCATGGTTACTGACACCACCTCTTTTTTAAATAAATACAGGAAAACAATGTTTCGATGATGTAAACAGTACTGTTTCGAACATTGTTTACATCGTTACATTGGCTTATCATGTTACATCTAGTAACTTATTTCAAATGGTAAAAACAAAATCCATTAAATTCTTATTGCCAAATCTAAAGAAGATTCCAACAAAATGAGTGATATACATATATTTCTTGTTTAACCAGAACATAAGTTTGATATACAGTATTAAGTAAACTTTGCAACTGTGAGTAGAAAAATAATTATTTTTGGAGGTTTTTTCCCAATCCTTTTTAAAGGCATGGTAGGGATTTACGTAAGGCGTAGCTTAATTTAGAAATTTACTTCTAAATACCAGTTTTAATAAAAATGTTAATTAGCTAATTAAATATACAACTGCGAGATAACTTAAGCCCAAAGTATTTCAGAATTTAAATTAAATATAAATTTCGGACTTCTCTTAACTATAGTTATGCTGAAAAAACAGCAAAATATTTTACAATTACGTAAATCACATTAAATACCAACGTAGCTTTGAAGTTTACCAGTACAAAGCGAATAAAACTCAGAGAGATTACAAAACCGTTAACAAAACAAAATTAATTTATATTTTACCAAATAAGCTGGTTTAGCAATTGAGAATTTTTTACCTTTAAAGTAAAATAATCCTTACTGTTTTCCAAATAACGTGAATTGTAAATTAAATAATTTAAAATAGTAAACACGTAAATGATTTCAAATTAACTTTTTTTAAGATTTCGTACAACTGTTGTTAATAAAATTGTATAATTTAAGTATAATAGATTGGTTAAGTGTGGAAAAGAATAACCAATCCATTAATGGATCAAAGTAATATAAAAAGTGGAATCCAATTCACTTAATACATTTTCCCAGTAGATTACAGTGAAATAGGTTAGTAGCCCAACTCAGTTTTTTTAAGGTTTTAAATATTCTTGACACTTTGTATAATTTAAATATATATGTACAAGCAGAAAACTGATACACACAAATGTGAATCAAGAAATAGACATAATTAAGTTATGCCTTCATATCGCCTACAAAAGGTTTAGGAGTTCTTTTATGGGGCTTGGTGTTTGAGTATAAAATAAAGTACCAAAGTACATACGTGACTTATTTATTGGAACTTTTTTGCGACGTGTCAAAATTTTTAGGTAAAGAATATTATGGTATAGGTAAATGTAAGAATGAAAAGGACGCCTGGCTATTATAGTGCCGCAACCGATTCCTTGCATGTAAAAACTTTGTAAGTTTCATATGTTCATTTTAAATGATGTGCTGACGAAATTCTTTCCCCATTTCTTCTCTTCAATGTTAAAGCACCTTTTTGACACGGTACTAAAAGCGGAACATGGCGTGCTTTAGTGTATTTACAAAATACGTAAATTTATTGATTTTGAATTTGAATGATAAAATATCATTGTTCTTACATCTTATCTGTTAATGTTCCTGTTTTATTAACAAGACTAATTAAGAGTATGCGGGATTTAAATATCACTAATCAAAATGCTACATACACAAAATTCCATTATTCCATTTAGATTTGATTCAACTCAACATTAAATGAAACGACCTTTTCACTGGTCTCTTAACTAAATAAAATTTATGCCAAAATCACTTGCCATGATAGATATGATTAACATGAATATGTCTAACATTTCTACTTTTATTTTTGATTAGGTGTTATATGTACACTTCACTAGAGTTTTATCGGAGATTACTTTATTTTTTAACTTTATACCTACTTGTATATTAAATATTTTTTGAAAATTTTAATATATATGACGGATTTGTTATGCATATCCAAAATTATATTTCGAAATTTTATTTCGTCTTCTGCTTGTGTACCTATGGCGCGAGAGCAAAGTAGACTTAGATAAAACATTTGTTTCCGCGGAATAAAAAATTATATTGATGCTCTATTCGGAGGGTAGTAAACAAAGTTTTGTCTGTTCTTATGCAGATATAGAAATAAATAATTGCATTACTTATTCATAAAACTTAGAAAATCGGGATCGGTTAAAACTGTAAAATTGAGTAACCATGAAATTTATTAAAAGGCAAAAGGTAAATTAAAAGGTAAAACATTAATTACAAAAGTTTCAGATGCCGTTGTTGTGTGTTTGTAAGTTATGACCCGATCATAAAATTGATAATCGATAATTTTATAAAACAGTTTTAATGAAATTAGGAGCCTTACTAATATAATAATTTTTTTTATTAAAAGCTTTGATTACGTTATAGACATATTCGTAATAAAATATGACGGCCCATCGTATAAAGTAAATTAATTTTAATTCTCGCAGAACAAATATAGGTACGTATTTCAAAATCATATAAAATTTCGTATTATAAGATTCTACTACTTTTGATATAAAAAGCAAGTCAGTATTTGTACTAAATTAATTAATAAATAACGTAAAAATAGTTAAAAACCATTATTCTCGAAGCAAAACTAATCTGGGTTACTAATTTACGATTCAAGTAATATTTTAAATATACATAGATTTTGTTATAAACTGACCACAGCGCCACCAACTAGATTTCATCGTAGTGTGTTAAAAAACTATTACCATATTGAAGATATTAAAAAAATATACTTTTACATTCGACGCATAAATGGCTTTTTATAATGACGGTTTTAAATTGTAATGGAGGTCTGTTTCCGTCTTTTAATAAATATAAGGACTAATCAGTTAAGTATTCATTTGATTAAGCTATTAAGCCGCTTAAATGTTGACGAGGCTTATGGATTATCTGACGAAAGGAATTTAAGACAGTAAAGCCGGCTCATGTAGGAGCTTACTAAATATTTTTTTTTTTAATTAATGTGTTTTCAATGTATTCATTTCTAACAATTCTTGTTAATCGTACTTTATTACCGAGCAAATACTACTAATATTAACAGACTAGTCTGCTATGCTTTTAAAAGTCATAAACAAGCCAAAGATAAGTATTTTTCCTAGACGTCGCTGTTCAAAGGTTATCGATAAAGTTTGCTAAACAACCAATATGAACCGTCTTAGCTTTATGTAAATTGACCTTTAATGTCCAATTTAAAATAAATAATAAAAATCTATAGTTGATATCTGTAAATACCCATTATTGACGCATTCGAAGCGAAGTGACAGTCTTAATTGTCTGATAAGATATCTAATTACACTGAATAATTAAACGTACTCGTACAGTGACTTTGCTAATTATAACTGATTCTTATTCGGCTTTAATTGAATTATTTCGGTGATTGGTTAATGTCATCAGGGGCTTTAGTTTTATGTTGAAATTCGCATTCGCCTGATTAGTCGATCATATTGATCTACGAGTATCAAGTGAGTTGATGAAATTTAAATACGTTGCTGAACAAGATCGACGATATTTATATAAAATGTTTGCTCTTAAGTCATTCATATTATATTTCAGAATTATTTAATAATCTGAATCGGATTTATGTAAAGCCGATTCAGAATAAACTCCGATAGGTTCTGTCTATGAACGATTAACGGAATAGCTAAAATTTTTAGAGCATCCGGAGAATCTAAGAAATTTACCAGATCGGGTTATGCGCAAGTCAAAAGTATATGAAATCCGCAGCTGGGATTAGATTGTAAGATGCATATACTGATAAGACGCTGGAAAAAATTGACACTGAATTATTTTTAACATTTTTAGCTCGTGCTGCTGCAGAGCCAATTAAAAGAGTGTTTATTCACATACTTCTAGCCCGGCAACACATACTCCATGCTCCTGTAGGTCAATTTTCTTGATTTTGACCTACAATACTCCCTCCAATCCTACGTTGGCAAAACAGGGTGTCGTAGGAGGCCACAGATGCTGGCCTGCTTGTTGCTAGCGTTTCGCGTAAGGAGTATGTTATCAATGTTATTATTATGTCATTAATATTATTGCTGGTATTATTATCTTTCCGTAAAGCCTGCCTGGCTAGCTACCACACTCCTATTTGATTCAGCCGCCAAACGTTCGTCGTGTTCCGGGCGGGGGCTTGGGAGCCAGTACTTTTCTTTCTTTCTTGGTCGACAACACCTTAGTGACGCCTTTCGTGTTACTCATTTCCATGCGCGACGGTGACCACTCACCATTAGTTGGTTCGTTTGGTCATTTGTCTTCTGTTCCCATACAAAACAAAATCATCTTTCAAAGATTAGTTTTTTGCAGGTATATTAAAACGTGTAGTCTATTACTAGTGCGTAACCTTTGAATGTCCAGTGTTGCGTGTGACATGGACGTACGTATACAGTACAAATATGACATCAGAAAGACCCATGACCCAGGAACATTTATCATAAACGTTTGTCACCAATGTTTGTCATCATCAACTGAGCTATATAGTAGTTATAGTAATAACAATATTCGTTATTGCGCACCATAGCACGGACATGATAAAAGAGGTTTAATCAACATAATTTACCATAGGTGATCTTGTAGCTAAAAAGCGATTTCTTCCAGACAACCTCAGATGAGACAGGTGAGAAGTTACAAATAGGAATATTATATAAAAATTGCAGGGTGTACTAAATAAGATTAAATAACAAATTTAGTGTAAGGTAAGTATCTAGCTTGTAGATACCAATGAATGAAATTGGATTAGAAAAGTAGGGAGAATACAAAATCAGTTGTAAGTAATGTTCCCTGACTTGAGTTTTAAAATAGTTTAGAGAACCAGCGAGACGGATAATTTGAAGTAGGGAATTTCGAAGGCAAAAGAATTTAGTTATGTGAAGATTTTAATACTCAAACTTGGATTTTGCTAAGGCGAGCACTATTACTAACTTTGTTGTATTATTATATGTTATATTATTTTAAGCCATTATTAATTTATATAAACCGCCTTAGTGCTCAACTACGCTATATAAGTTATTCTACTGGAAATCTTCACGCAAACACCTACTGGTACAGGATATATGTACTTATTTTCAATTACCTATTTAGAATTATCCTTTCGCTATATGTAGATATAATAATAATTCAAATGTAAAATCATATAGGTATCTCGAAACAATTCTACACGCTTTTCCTTCTACTACCGCTGTTGTATACCTGTACATTAGAACAGTCTTACATTGTCTTTTATTTCACCTTCACCGTTGATTTCGAGTTCATAACTCATAACCGTAAATCAGAAATTAAGCGTTGAACGAAGCAGCGTAATAAGACCTTACCTACAAAATAAACATAAAAAAATGTTTACCCACGTTTTTCTTATGCGTAACAAAGCTATTAAAAGAGATGGCGATATTTTTAGGACAGATTCCATCGGAACAAATTGCTACCGTAATCCATAAAATATTTGGGGTGAATTTTAAACCAAAAAATAAATTTATTATTTGTTTCCGTGATGAAAAACATCGTGAATTACGTAAAATATACATGGTTCTTATCCCGAGTTGTGTAGACAAATGATGTTAATGGAATTTTGTAATTAAATTTTCACCCTTCTCGCCCACATGGTTCAAAATTTTACACACCCATAGTACACGTAAAAACTAATGACATTTTCAATATTCTTTTGCTGTTCCTAGCAGAAGTAATATCTAGAGGCAATACAGGCAAAGTGGTCACTGATTCTTTTTGCCACCCATATCTATGTATATGAAACAAAGTCGTAAATCGTATTAGTTACACCGTTTATAACTCAAGAACGACAGTATAGATTTTAATGATATTTGGTTTTTTGGTTTCGTCTCAGTCCTAACCAGCAGAATAACCATTAGAATTTCATGAAAGTTCACGGAAAAAAATAATCTTAATTTTAGGAGTATTTTTTTAGAAGTTGGCAACACTGCAACAACTGTCAAGTCGGTCAAAACTATTGTACTAAAGGATTTGTTTTGATTTTACCAATTTAATGACTGAGCTTTCTAATAATATTAAAAACATTATAATAGCTTGAGAATTCAACTCGAGTCAATTCGAGGTACATACACTCTGCTCGAGTTGACACGTCACTACCGTGTCTCTCTTTTTTCCTGTTGTCTGTGGTTTGTTGTGAAAAATTATTGTTTGTTTTATATATTATGTCGCGACGCAGTAGATCTAATCATTCCCAACAAACCCGTAAACCAATTAGGCTTCAGAACATTGCGTATCAATCCACCGAAGAAGAACGAGGAAACGCACGCAAATAACGCCGCATTAGTCCACACTAAGTTAAGATAGATTAATTTATAACTTTTTATTCATGGACGGATTGCAATGAAATCAACTTTAAATATTAAGTGAGGTTTACTGCAAAACATTAGTCAAAACCATAATGAAATCGGTTAAGCCGATTCTGAGATTAGTGCGCACACATGTACCTAAATACTTATATTGAAGTGTATACCAAATGAAATACGAAGTAGAAAATTGAGTTGAGAATTTAGATTCTAGCGAGACAATATAACAAACTGCTCAGGTGTTTGGTTATAATGTACATACTATATGAAACCTATGTCGAGTTTACGTTAGCGCGTTCAGAGATATGTCACGAGGACTTTTAAGTCGCCTTAAAAAAGAAAATTGATGTGTCCGAAATCTTCTTTACACGTTTTTAATATATGTATGACGTAATTACGACATGACTTTTCGTGAAGTATTAAATTAAACGCTGACGCTAAACAAAAAAAAAGTTCGGAGCAAATTTATTTTAACAATAATATAGAAATATTACGTTACACTTAGCGGGAATCGGCTTTCAGTGGTTTATTGGTTTAAATTGAATTTTTGAGAAGCATACTGCATTGTGTATGTATTTAACATAGCTTTAAATATCGGCATAAAGGTTGATACATTTTGTATCTATATTCACACGCCACACCCGCAGATTTATACCGGGAAATCGTGAACTCCTTACATGTTAAAAAAAGTTGTCAAAACGAATGCCTGTCATAATTCTTCATGCTCGTTAATGCGAGAGATTGCTTGAATAATTGCATGATAAGGCCAATCCAATTTAATATCAACATCTCCTTTTGAAGAACCAATGAACAAAATAGAACTGTGTGATTGAATATCCAAGGATAAATAGAAATTACATTGATTTATAATCAACGAGTTATTAGTCGAAAGGTTATGAGATTCAACAATTTCCTCCAACTTACGTAAATACTACTATTATATATAAGTACAATTATAAATTAGTATGGTCTTGATTTTGTATTTTCTTGATCATAATCGGAAATGTGTACGGCGTTGTTTCCGATATCATTTGACACTAAATTGACAAACGTTGATGTTTTTCAAATCTACTTCAAAGTGGAGTTTAAGTTATTAAGTAAAAATTAAGTTAATATTGTTATCCTTTAACAAAATAAAGTCTTGAATTACCACTTTAAGTCTAAAATATATACAAATATACGTGATAGAAAAGCTTCAATTATATAAAGTATTTAAGAGTATAATGTTTTGGCACGGCATTAGTTAGTGAACGTCATCATTGATAAAATTTAAATTGTATAAATATATAGTTAAATAAAAATTATTCACTAATAAATGAATCAATCACAGGACAAAAGAGTAAAAAAACATAAATAATCATAAAACACAATGGTAAATAGTAAATGAATGATCCAAAGCGTGATACCTCAGCTGTTCATACATAGCATTTCTGTAATTTTGTTTTGAGTTTCATCACTTCTAAGTTCTTCGCTATATCAGTGTAAGTTATAGGAAAACCATCATAGCAAACATAAAATAGTGATGATAGATTTAATTGGTTATGTTGGTATTTGCTACAAATTGTTATAGCCTACGATTTAGCACGTTGACCTCGAAGATAAGAAATAAACCACGCAATAGTGGGTGAAGATACACTAAGGGACTCGAGAATCCATAGAAGAAAATTGTAATCTACATAATTGAAAAATGGTAAAGTGTAAAGAAGTAAAATCTTCAGTTACTGAAAGTAATGCAGTGATTGCACTGTGGCCTGAACGAAATCCTGTCTTAAGAGGAGAAAGTAGAAATGAGGCAGATAAGAAGCTGAAGAGTTTTCGATGGATGATATGGTCTAGAAATTTAGAGAGGAAATATATATCAGGCCTAAATAGGACACAGAAGATGGATCAGTTATCGTAGGTTAAGGAATAATGGTTGCCTGTCTTCAGGCTGACGGAAAAGACGATGAAGATATAGAAGCATTGAAAATATGAGTTAGGATTAATATAATGTGTCTTTAACTCATGAGCAGCTCGCTGTATAGGACGAGATTATCCAAATAATCAACAAAGGCTAAAGGGTATTCTAGTACGCCAATCCAATGGAAAGATTAGTGGTCAATCAGTTTTTTTGCAATCTTGAGGCTTCAGAAATGAATTACCGACTATAATAGTCTCTCAACTGACGACTGGGTTGAAAAGATTTAAAAAAAAAACTAAGTCCAATTGAGAGCTGGAGATCGGATTTAAACGCGATCTAAGCCCTCTCCTCATTCATCGGATTTATAGAACATTCGACCATATATTTTCTAAGTATAAACCAATGAAAAACATCAACACATTACTCGTGTTGGTGATCTCATTCCAATATTGAGCTAAAATAGATAAAATTTCAAAGTCAAAATCGTTACTTCTTATATTTTGTGTTATCTTTATGCATAAATCGGTAGATACGATAGTTGACAATTGGTTAGTAGATGAACAAAGTAGCTATCAAGTGGAGAGTCTTATGATAAATAAAGTCTGTCTTGTGGTGGACATGGCATGAATCGTCTGTGATCCAGTGCTCGAAGCTGTGTGTAGAACTGAGCGCGGGTCCTTTAACGTGCATAATCGTACCATAAGGAACACTGGAGATTACACTACTAATATAAAAAGAAGATTTATCGATTGTCCGATTACAATATGGAAGTCAAAAGTATTTTACAAAGTTAATTTCTATTAATATCCGAGATTATATCGCCATTTAACATAACAACGAATTCCTGTAGAAGTGATAACATAAAGTAAAAACATAATTCTCCATCTAGACATAAAAAAATTATTGCTTATGTTCATTTTAAATAACAATCGCGTCGTAACTTTCATATCTTAATTACGAAAATTTTACAGGACAAATGTTATTGAGTTTTTAGATTCGCTTTATGTTTCATCTAAAGAAAAGGAACTTTATATCGACTGAACAATATGGCCGATATAAACTGCTAATTTGTAATTTAAAAATGAATCTTTTCGAGTTATAAAAATACAAGGTATAAACCCGCCATAACCGCCATAAAGGCCCTTTAAACGGTAAGACTAAAATTACACACAAATGGCATAACTATGATAACACATAGACTAGCAAACCGTCCTTGCTTCGTGTCAGAAAAACTACGCTTTACTCTTAGAAATAGTAATGCATTTCCTTGGACAATGTTTTTATCATTTTGTGAATTAGAAATTTAATTATTTAGTGAAAACTATAACGGAATCGGTTAAGCAATTTCTAATTTCTAACGCACAGATAAAGAGACACAATTGTTTTGGGATTTAATCCAAATAGTTTTTTTCATATATCTTCAATGTACAGAAAGCGATCAGTTAGAATTTTATTATTATGTATAAATAGAAGATAGCTGACTGTAGAAATCTATTGCTTGATGTGATTTTGTATTAAGAGAGAAATGTTTATAAATTACCTGAGTCCTTGTGCTCGTAGCCCAGCGTGTCCTGTCGTTCGTCGTTGGCTTTCGATATAAAGTTCCACCTAGACTTTTCTTTTCTATTCTTATCTATCTGTACCTATCGATTTCTGTTGATAAGTGCACACTAAAAAATTGTTGTTGCAACTACCATCTAAAGACTACACGATAAATGACATTTTAGAGACGGAAGCTGGATAGAAGTGGAATAGAGACAGTTCGTTGAGGAGGACACACCTATTTAACTTAACCTGTTCAATAACCATGAAGTTTACCCTAATCTTCAAACAAAAGATATAAACAATTGAAAATACTTATATAAAAAATAAAGATGTCACTATCTGATAGACGTTACATAATCAAAGTAGCTACTTTTCTCGCTATCTAATGAATGTAAAATTTATTCAAACATGTCCAGACATGACAGTCCGTTTATTGGGTTTTTATTATTTCAATAGCTGTCTACGGGGGTACAGTCCACTGAAATACAGTCGTAAGGTCAACACTGGAAACCAACGACAAGCCTTCAGTATTTCCAAGGACGCGTTGTCCTGGCCTGGATTTAGATGATTTTTTATTGAAATACCTTTTCTCGCATCGCTTTTGGAATATTTCGTGGGGACAGGCCTATTTCCCAGGATGAAACATTTCTTAGATTTTGACCTGCAAAATAAGTTCTAAATATACCCAGTTAACATTTAAACCTGTTGAGTGGTTTTAAGGTTCAGATGGACAGATAAACAGATAGATTTTCTAAAGTTATTTTCTAAAACTTTAACAATTTTACAATCTCAAAAATAGATTCGGTTCCTTTACAATTTCATTATTACTGTATTTAGTCACATGACAATTATTAAATGCTGTGTTAACAACCTTCGAGTTAATATTTCTTTATTCATTCATCTACTAAGAATTTAATGTAGTACTAGCACACTAAGTAAAGATATGATACTCGTATTTAGAAGATAAAGAAGGAGAATAAGAAAATTTATTTTATTTTAATTGCATGTAGTCCTTTGTAAATAGTGAGGTTTATTGTTATGCAAAGACTACTTGCTCCTAAGTTCCGCATAATGGTTATTAGCTCCACTAAGCAGCTCTGATAAGCGGATAAAATGCAAATTAATTACATTGTTATGCTACATATTATATAATAGGCTTGTCTTATATTACTTTTGAAATAATACCATTAAATAATCTGCGAACTCAAAACCCTTGATATAAAGATTGATTATAATGCTTAAATGATAAAATATGGAAAAGTTCAAGCGTCATCTTGAATTGAGAATGGCCGATGTAAGTAAATCATATTTTTGGGTGAAAAATATTTTTGGCCATTCCAAAAGTTTTATTTAAACGCGGAAAGTATCGGGGTGTATTATTATTTCGTCGTTTATAAAACGTTTCGTTTCAATATTTGGTGATTAGGAAATAAAAAGATGTAGTTTTTCAATGTTGTTTGAAAAAATGGCTGTGCAGACCGTGATAAAAAATAATGTTGTTTTCCTTCACTCCAAGCATCGCATAATTAACTTTTTTTCATGTGCGAGTGAAAGGAAATATTGCGACTTCTCAATCTTTCTTTGTCAACCCAGAAGTATTTGTCAATGGTAATTATCTATTAAAATGCGGAGACGGAATGTTGCTAACGTAGTTACGCTTTAATGTTACGTTAAAATTCAAATTTACTCCATAAATGTTATACCTTATTAATACATCAACCAAACTGAATGGTTGTTTTCAATACATTAAATAATTTACAAAAATATAAATATAAAAAGTTTTAGTCATTTAGTAAGCGAGTTGAATACACGTCTTATCTTGCCGGATGATATAAGGTGGATTTAGATACAAGCATGCCAAGTCCGTGCTATAATCTCGTTATAAAAAGACTGCTTGTAACATCGTGTTCCGTTTATTATGGTTACTGAATATATTGGTTTCAGTAAAGTTTAGTTTAGTAGACACTTCGCAATGTGTGATGTGAAATAAATTAAAGAGGGATTTATTACACCTAGCTATACTCTTGGATGATTAAGAACCATCAAAATGTCTAAATTCCCTTACATGTAGCATAAACATCGGAATACTGGGAGTGGACATCTTGAATGATGTGCAGTACCGGCCTCATCCAAAATTTGAGCCTAAGTTAGCCTTTAAAAAGTTGGCGTCTTGATCAGGGTGACGCAGTCCTTTGCTGCGAAATACTGCTGCTTTACAAAGCATAAGTCAGGCTTCCTATGGTATATTGATCCTACTTCGGGGTGGGAGTAATAAAAGTAATCAGAATCGTTAACGACAGAGAGACAGAGAGTTAGAAATAACTCCTTTTGCGTGTTTTACCGATTTCACAACGATAAGTGCTTCGTATAACTATTGTTTGGTGTAGACGGCACTTTTCCATTATTGCACGTAACGCGGAAGAATAAAATTTCATCCACATCAACTGAATGCGTGATAGTGCATACTATACGGTCAAATCACCACGATTAATTTTGCCTCGTACTTGCAAACTGTGGAACGAGCTTTAGAGGTGAGGCTATGGCATAGGATCCTTAAAAAAGGTGTAAAGAGAGTTCTCTTCAAAAGTCGGTGTTACAGCCGTTATAGGTCGGTTGCCAATGTCGACAGACAATGGCCCTGACCATCTGATGGCTCGTGAAATTTCTCGTCTGCCATTTAATCTATAAAAATATCTGCCTAATTCAGAGTATCACGAACACTGAGTAAAAGAGTAAAATGGAATAAACATGATAGTAATAAAACGACCCAAGATTTTTTCAGATGCTAGTAGTGCTTCGATTATTTTAAGGTATGTAAAGTTGCCTCTTATCGTCGTAATAAATCTCGAGAAAAACTTTAAATGTAGGGGAAATAAAGATAAAACCATTTCAATTTAAACGTTGTATTGACATTACATATTGACGCCCTAAAGGGTAAAGTTAATATTATTCTTTTAGGTTGGGAAATCTAATTAAGATTTTGTCAGTGATAAAAATACAATTCAGATATTGATGAAGGCATCGCGTGTTTAATGTGTGATGGATGTTTGTAATATAGTGATTCTGTACAACATTTTAAAAGTTGTGCTCGATTTAATTAGGATCTAGAAAAGCAATCAGCAGGACTTATTAAGGAATCTGCATGGATGCATTTGAGGTTGTTAATGACTAATTACAGATTCAAATAGGTCTATTTGAAGTCGGTATCAACTTGAAAGCGTTGTTAGAACTTCGTTAGTCTTTGGTAACGTTGCGAGTTTCGTTTGAGTAAGTAGGCTAAATTTCCACTAACGAGAACAATCATTTACCGGTCACGCATGTCTGCCGCGACCGAGAATCGACCCCGGATCACTCGCTCGGCAGGCAGTGTCACCACCAACTGGGCTACGAGGTCATCACAGCATTGTATTCAAAAATGCTCTCATAGAACATTACTTCTAGATAAATATTCCATTACAATAGTTTTGTAAGATAATAAAAAAATTGTAACATAATTTGTAAAAATAAATAAGTTCGTACCTTTGCGGTGTGAAACTAACAGTGTATTCGTTGAAACGCACAAGTTCTTGCCGCAAACTAGTACAGACATCGAGCCTTGGAACAAAGTTGTTAATAGAGTTACGTCTCACACGGAGGAACTATAAATTATTTTAATCCTTCCGAGTAAACCAGTTAACATAATATACTTTACATCAGGACGGTGATACCGTAGCCGTGTCGTAAATATGTTCGTAACAGTTCGTAAACATTGTCTTAGGATCACATTGTGAGTATAGTTAAGGTGAAAAAGTGACTATTCATTGTTGTTATGTTGAAAAACAAAGTCACCTTCCATTATCCCCAGTTTAAAGTATTATACCATCTTTTATTTACTCAAAATTTCTATCTCATATATAGAAATATAGCCGGTGGATACTGCTCCAGTCAAGTTAATAAACATTTTAGACAATTATTAAACAAAAGGATGTCTTCACTTCCACTTGTCGTATTAACAACTTTTGTATTCAAATTTATTGTAGAATAAAATTGCCGAATATTTAATTTATTGCGTAGTCCAAAAATATATATTACCCGATTAATATCCTTATTTGGAATATATACTATTCACTGTTTATACCTATGTTAATTGTATGCTAAGATAGATAGAAGAATCCAAACGTCATTGTCTAATTTTACAAAGTTATATGTGTATTAAAAACTAATTAGTACCGTCTGACATACCCTCAATCAACCAAGTGTGATGAACGTGAATGATGAGAGTGTATGTCCTTTGCCCTCAAATAGTGTGAGGAAGTCCAATCCCAGCAGTGCGACTGTTACGTATTATAATAAACATGTACCCCTCACGGAAGATATATTAACATAATATACACATTTATATTCTTCAAATAAGCTGTATAAAATTAATTCTGCCTGATTAGACCATGCAATAAATTTAGTATCTGAAAATTTTGTTCTATAAAAATAGTCTCGTCAATTAAATTAATTGCATTAATATGAACTCGATATCGATCAAATTGTTCAGACGTTTCATGAGCACTAACGGAAAAACAACAATTATGTAAAGAAACAAAAATGAATTGCGTATTTTATTGCCACAATTTCACTAGTTCATGTATTAGTAATGAAATTGATTCGATTTAGATTCGATTCGTGGCGACTCGGACAGATACTCAGGGTCCCATTGCGGGTACGTGAAATTTATATTGGCAGTGGCGAAAATCTCTCGCGTCTTAGACGCTAAAACGGTTAACTTATATAACATTATTATAACGTATTATGTCTAAATTATGTAAATTAAACAGATAACTAATAACTTACTAACGAGACACATTTTTAGGAGTAGGTATGGAGTCATCGAGGGAGGGGTTATTCATAAATGAAAATTTTTATTAAGGGATACTAAAACGAAAAAACGTTGAAAGGCACTGCTCTATACCATTACGATAATCATAATAATAATTCAATAATAATTAATAAATAAGGTAGCACCTAATCAGGTCTCCAATGTTATATGTTAATTATAATGCGGTGTACCTTCCGTTGGAAATCATGGGAATCAGAGATTTACGCAAGAGGTTATGCAAGCCATGAGAAAAAAACTTTCAAAGGTGAAAAACCAATCACTACTAACAATCTATCTAGTAAAGGTCTACTACTAGCAATTATTGGCTTTTCATCGGTGTTTTTAACCCAATTTTTTCTGACAGCAAAACAGTAATTAAGAGAAGCACAACCAATCTCTGGGCATCTCGTAAACACGACGAACGGAAAATAACTAAAACCAACGACCGAATTGATGGCCTACTTTTGCTCGTCGACACATTTTTCCTTGTAATTCAGCTAGTCCGAGAGCGAAACTCTGATCCTGGACGACATATATAACTTCTGAACTCAAATAAGACTCCGGCTTTAGTTAAAATGTTTAGTGGCCATTTGCTTGTAGTCGATTACATGCAAATTTTGCTGTATTTTACTTCATATACGTAATAAATTTAATATAGATCAAACAAAACCGCCCTTCTTAAGTCGATAAAAAAATGTATTTGATATTTCTTTCTTCTATAATTGTAAAGCGTACCCCAGCAGAGTCTTAGCGTTTTCCATCTGTAGATTTAATGCTTCGTTAAATCGACCGGAGCCAGAACTCGTCACGAAATTTCCTTCCAGGATTTCCTTCGGTAGTAACGTTTCATGGCTAATGCATTCTTACATAAGAAGATTGTAATTTATGACAATAGTATTATATATTATGAGTATAAGTAGAAAAAGGATACACACAATTGTTAAACAAGAAAGGCATAATTTGCTTAGATCTTATACGCAAGGTGTACATTGTGGGTTGATGTACATAGGTTTTTATAATAGTCCCAAATTTCACACGCGATTTTAGCTTCCGTGTTTTTAAAATATGAATGACAACATAGACCTTATGTTAAAGATATATACAATATCATTAACGAGAAGGACGCCTGGAAATAATAGTGCCGCATCGAGTTCCGCGCGGGATATAAACTTTATCTGTAATTTCTATAGATATATTGGTTTAAAAGTAGTGTTGAGGAGTATCTTATGTCGTTTTATCGCATCGAATCGGTGATAAAAAACTGTTTACAAAACTAGTCCAAATTTGTTAAGACATCTTCATAAATTATTTGACGACTTGTAACCCCTACCATCGCAGAGCAAGAGAACCCGCATAACAATGCATAAGCCTTTCTTAAACATAAGCCTTGGGTTTTCCTAGTTCTGTGAATTAGAAACATTATTTTATTATTATAACTGCAGCTACGTAATCAACATTTTCTTTACTGACTCCTTAAGATACTGTCCATATTAAATTCTATTTCCTATCCCGAGGGAATATATCTACTTCCCGGAATAAAAAATGTCCTATGTTATGACCTATAATATAAGTTACTAAAATGTTTAGTATGATCGAAATCTGTTCAATGGTTTTAGTGTGAAACAAGGTCAGACAATGCGGACAGAGAGATAGACAAAAAATTCCAAAAAACATGTTAAACTTACATTAAAATTTCCAAGAAAAAGTCCAAATGCCGATTCCACCCTGTTACAGATTTATTGTTACAATAGCATTTGAATTTAAATTGATTGCAGGATATGAGTCTGTTGTTAATAACTGTGGCCTTAGACGTACATACATCACTAGGCCTTTTTGTTTTTTTTTTACATAGAATAAGTTAATGCTTGACAACAATCCCACCTGATGGAAAGTGGTGATGAAGTTTAACATGTTGAACGCACTAACTTATAGGAGCCTATTCACTCTCCTCTTGAAGACTCCCACATTGTAAGAAGGCGGGAACACCGACGCGGGCAAGTTATTCCAGTCCTTTGCAGTGCGCACAATGTATGACGACGCAAACCGCGCCGTCCGTATAGGTGGTACGTTCACTACATAAGGATAGATATCCGCCGTACGTCGAGTTGTTCGATGGAGAAACGGCGATGGGGGAATTATTGCGAACAATTCCTGCGCACACTTTCCAAAATGTAACCTATAGGATACCGAGAGATTGGCAACCCTGCGTCTGTGCTCAAGGCTTCGTAGATTGGTTCCGACTAGATCTGGGTCACCAACGAGCATCTTTACACGCCTCTCTATCGAGTCCAACGCTGATAGGTGATATTTGGCAGCACCAGCCCAAATGTGACAACAGTACCCTACACACGGTCGCACTTGAGCTTTATACAGGGTTAAAAGATGATTCGGTATGAAGTACCGCTTCACCTTCGCAAGAACCCCTAGATTTTTTGCAGCTGCCTTAGCTTTGGACTCGATGAACCGACCAAAATTGAGGTTCTAATAAAATTTCGACTCCCAACAATTGAAGCCGGTTGAAGTGTTAGTAAGTTAGGGTATTCCTAAAGGACGTGACTTGGATTAACGATAGCAATCTGCCGATAACAATTGAAGCCGACAGCTAAGTTTGCCCCCAAAATATTCCCACTACGGACTACACCCGAAGTTTAACTCCAAACTCTGTTAATTGATACATGCCATATTAGGCTTATAAAGCTCAGCGAATTGTTGTAGTTAAATCTTGAGCTCTCTTTGTATCAATCCGCAGAAAATAAAATCATGCCTATAAACCCTCCTGTTTAAGCTATGTGATTTCTGTCTAACAGTTCTGTCTAACAGTTTCCGTCTTAAACAGTGTGAACAGTTTTAAGTTTTTATTTGTCGTTCGGGTGTAACAATTATATATGTACACGATATGCCTATGTTTATCCGGAATAATGTACATTACCTTTCAGATAGTAAAAGAATTCGTGAAATAGATCAAGGCTTTCCGGAGGTTACATTCCGTATACACAGGAATTCACAAAATTCGTGCTCTCTCTTAATAGTATTACTATGGATTTCAACCGAGCAATCGATACATTCTAATTCTAATGCAAATTTTAAATATTCGACTATATTTTTTATAATAATAAGTCAATAACCTTTGTTATTATTTCCGAAAAGTGTGTGGATTTAACCTTATGAATACTTAACGACTGACCTAAAAAAATATCTGACAATAAATTATTGAAACAAATTTAAGTAATAGAAAAATATGAGCAAAACTAACATCCAAAATCTGTCTAGACCTGGGGATGAGGGCGCTGATGAGACATACTTCACATTTAATTCCATTCATACATACATACATACATACATATAATATGCTCAGATAAACATTGTTTTAAAGTATCCACAATATTATTACTGAAAAATATATTTTCTATAATTCATGCAAGTGAATAATCAGTCTAAATTTCATATACCTAGTAGATTTAAGATATCAGTACTTCATAGTAATACCTGACTTTGTCGTAACTCTAGATGGCGTTACTGATAACCACGTGAGCTTTTATATTGTTGTATTTTATACTCTTATATATTGTTATATTTTATATTGTTGTAATGTCCTCTTCATGACCCTAAATAATTTTCGACACACTTAATGTATTAAGATGTTTCACCGTAGAAAATAATCACCTTACATGTCGTACTTATTCGACATATCACCAACAGCTTTTTTCGTACATCTTAATTGTTTATTTTATTGAAATTTTTACTTTGACATTTTTACCGACTTTTGTCAAAATAAGAATATTAAATAATCATTTTCTTATGTGTTCTTCAATCTAAACTTCGATGATCGACGGATATTTACGTATGTCTGATGATATATCAATCAGAAAGCGCTCGAATCGACTGAGTACAGCAGTCGGTAGATCCAATTGCGACCATTAGTGATAGTTCATCAACATTTCCGTGATTGGGAAGGCACTTAGAGGCCATCGGTTCTGTTTTTTATCATTTGATATTAGTCACTAAGCCATGTCCTAAATCATCTGGCGTGGCATGTAGCTTCCTACGCTTGGGTTGACCACTAACGTCTCCAGTAATCGCCACTGGAACAGCGTTGTGGAGTATGCTCTATTTCTCCTCAATTAGGCAAGACCCGTGCTTACTAGTGGGTCGATAATGAATTGAACGGCATCAATAAATCAATAAAATTTAAAAATCGATACTTACAATATATATCCTGTAGTTAAAAAATATCACCGGACAGTTCACTTCCAAAGAATCAGAATAAAATGTCTTTAGAACATCACAAAATAAAAAGGTTATTCGAAAGTCAAATTTAAAATTGTATTGTATATTTTAGTTTTTTGGTCCGTAAAACTTTGGAACACTTTTGAAGAGTTATGTTTTGCGCGCGTATCGTAATAATTCAATGTATATGAGTCGTGTGATCGTACCAGACGCTCGAACTAGACTGAGAGAAATATAAGTATTGTGTTCGCCTTCGCTTGTTGCTCTTTCATGGTAGCGACGCCAGTGATAATAATAAAAGATATAAATTTTATTGGCATTATAATCATAAACGGATGAATAAAAATCGCCTGGTCGATAAAATTCTTTGTTAAAATTTTATTAGGTGCCCAGAAACGCAGTACGACAGGCCAAAATTCGGTTCAGGTTTCATTATTACGATCAAAATACACGTGTCAACCACATTTATTTATTTTGTTTGAAATGGATGACCGTACTTTTTCACTGATTTTTATCTTTTCCAACTAGGTTGAGATTGAACATGTCAATTCAATTCAATTCATTCATTCATGTCGAATGATTATATGATTATGTTTATCTTTTTCACATAAATGTCACAATGTCATGAACGCGTTGTCGGCCATTAAGAACGTAGCTTAAAAATAGTAAGGAACTTAACCCAATCTTAAGTACCAGCCAACTTCCATTGGGAGGTCGTTGGGTTCTGCGCCGACCAGTACAGTTAAATTTATGTGGGACCAAACTAGAAGTATACCCAAACAAAAATGGAAATTTCCAAATCGGTTTATAAATGACGGAGTTCTGAGATAACAAACATGAAAAAAGGGAATAAGTGGGTCTTATTTCGTAACTCATTAAGCTTAAAATATTTTACTGGCTTCGCTTCGCTTCGGGAAAACTACGCCTCACGCTAAGAAATATTACCTACATTATTTTAAATTAATTTATAACTTTTTTATTTATCGACGGATTGCAATGAAACAAACTTTAAGTATTAAGTGACACTTACTGCAATACATTAGCGAAAACCAGAATAAAATCTGTTAAGCCGTTTCTGACATTAGCGGGAACAAACGCAGAGACAAACAGACAAAAGTTCTAAAAACTATTGTTTTGGTTTCTGTTGCGTCAATAAAGGCCCCTAATTTTATTATATATGTATATAGACAAATAAACCCTAACTATCAGGAAAACCTCATCACCTATAACCCCTTGTTTTCATTTAATTATTTTTATAATCTAAGTTATCTTTAAAGGGATTAACCGAATTTTTAAACGCTGCATATTTATATATCAATCTATGTAATCGATATAATCAAGTGAACTTCGGTCTCTGCACAAGCAGTGCAAGTTCGAACACGGCTTCTAATTTTTCTAAGCTATCTGTGTATTACAAATTATATCAGAAAACACCGTGAGGAAACCTGCATACCTGGGTGTCTTCCACGGTGCCCTCGAATGTGTGAAGTCTTAAAACACAAGAAAAGTCTGATTTGGAGATATTACATACAGAGATTGCATATAGCCATACATACAAAACCACTTACAAGAAATAATTTATAAAATCTATACTAATAATAAAATTCTAACTGATCGATTTCTGTACATGAACGATATATGAGAAAAAATATAATTAGGGGCTTTTATTTACGCAATAGAACCCAAAACAATAGTTGTTACAATTTTTGTCTGTTTGTCTGTGCGTTTGTTCCCGCTAATCTCAAAAACGGCTTAACCGATTTCGTTCTGGTTTTCACTAATATATTGCAGTAAGCACCACTTAAAAAATAAAGTTTACTTCATTGCAATCCGTCCGTAAATAAAAAATTTATGTATTTCTAATTCACAGAACGAGAAAAGCCCAGAAAAATGCTGATGGTATCTTTAAGCGTAAGATAGTTTTTCCGAAGCGAAGCGAAGGCATCTGCTAGTAATTAATAAAAATATACGTACTCATTAAAACAATTATAAAATTAACAAGTTTTTAGTTACAAAATGTATGAAACCAAATTACATTGTATATCAAATTCTAGCGGCTCATACATTTTATGACCTACACAATAATTAGTGTTCTTAGGAATTAAAACTGTTTCTAAAATAATATTTCGACGCTCGTGTATATTGTACCATTCTACCAGCGCAAGAATAAAAACGAATACAGAAGTGATCGCCTTTAATGTCAGAAGAAAATCCGACACCTTTTAGACGTTGCGAAATATCGGTAGGGTTGGCACTTGATAAAAACTCTTACTATAACTCAATAAAACGGGCGGATGATGTGTACAATATTAGAATGCGTTTACCTGCTAAATTGTTCCTTGAAAGCTATAAGAAAACTGGCCCTGCGTTACATTACAAATTGTCCTGACGTTTGACCTGACTCTCTGTCGGTTGACTTTTACATTTATTTCTATATTTGAGATTGAGAATGCGCAGTTGCGCAACGTGGTGGATGGCCTTAATGCCTCTTATTGTGAGAGAAAACCCGAAGCCAGCAGTGGTACAACTATGGGTTGTAAATAAAGTATTTATTTATTTATTAGTTGCACCAACAAAGTGTACACCAACACTTACAATAAATGAAAATCAACAAACAAGACTAAAACTAGGTGTCACCTAGTTATAGGTGCAAACTCCATGATTTATAGCAACATACTAAACAAATTACAAATATTAGGCATAAAATGTCAAAATTATAATTTATATATTTAATTGTTTATATTATAATTTTGATTTCAAATTTTCTGACGTTAAAGCATTACGTAATTCTAAGGATAATTCACTGAAAGGTTGATTGTTAGAGGAACTAGGAAACTAATGGTTCGCTCAATATATCGGTTGCTTGCACAACTCTTGTACATATTGGATGTTGGACGAGACACGACTAAACACAGTTTCATTCTGGCCATTTTCTATTCTTGTTTTCGCCTACCTCACAGCCAAAAATGTTTTACCTAATGAGATAAAAGCTTTTAGGCGAAATGAAAGTTCATTATTAATTTGACTTTACATTAAATTTTTGCTATTCAACTTTGTAATGAATATTATTCGAAACTTCCGTATTCAAATTTAAAAGTATTTATTTCTAAAGCCATGGTACAAATTTTGGTAAGTACTTAAATAATCTACTGGATGGTTAGAGCAGGAATTTTTAAACGTTCGTAAATATTGGACGTTTTACAAGATTAATGAACATCCATATCTTCACAAACTGATGCAGAGCTAATTCGTTTTTTAAGCGCTGCTTATTAACTTTTATATAGCTTGTATGTTACGTTGTGTATATAGCAATAATCATGTTAACGCCAATCTGTTGCACAAGCGGTGCAAGTTCAAATCCTGCTTCTAATTTTTCAGTTATCTGCGTATTAGAAATCACCTGATCACCTATCACCTGCTTCAGTAAAGGAAAACATCGTGAGGAAACCTCTATGCCTGAGAATTGTTTTAGAGGGTGTGAAGTCTGCCAATCCAAGCGCATTTAAAACGAGACCCGTGTCCATAATTGGGAAAGCAATGGACTGTGGTTATTGATATATTATGTATGTATACATTTAGATATACTATGAATTTTCTGTATTTATTTTCTACCCTACGTGGGTAATAATAACACAAAACTTTCGTAAGGAACACTAGGTACTCTCACTAGCATATTAATTCATAATAAATAGAAAAATAGATGAGTGGTATAAATGTCAATTTACAGATGGTCGCTACGGTGTTTTTTTTTCATTCGTTTTACTTCAAATTACTAATCCGCCCTCGGTTTGCTTGACAGAATTTAATTACGCCTGAAAAAAATGGTTACTTGTTTCTATAAAAACATTTTTACCTTAGCGACGACCTAAATGACTGTTTGTATTCCAAAAACTGTTTGTATTACAAAAACTATGTTTATACCTCTTAGTGATTGCTTCGAAAGCTTGAATCTGTAGTCTTTTTTACTAACATTTTTTTTTAACAGATTGGCATGACACGCCTTACGGCCTTACGGCATTATGACATCCTTACAAATTTACTGAAAGTCAGTTTATTAAAAAACTGGCTACCCTAGCTCGCTTTTGTTTAGAGAACAGTATTTGTGCATCATCAGACTACTGACATTTCATACCGCAGTGCAGTAAAAAGTCTGCTTCATAATTAGCGTCAAGTCAAGTACACAGTAATAAAAAAAGAAATTATGGAAATAATTGTTAGCCACAAGCATTTTATTTTATTAAATTTCGTGTGTATACATGATTTGATTAAAATTATAATACTAAGTATGGATAACATAAGATAAGAAATATTTCATACGAGCAATAACAAATACTGATAACCTAAGATATGAAGTGCTCCAAAGCTTATCACTCATTGCTGTGAACCGAATGGTTTCAATTCAACAGCGCCATATCTGCACGAAAATGTCCTTGACCTTCGTAATTCAAGAGATTCAGACGTACTCGATCACGTTGCTCCAGCGCAGATTGGTGGGACTGATACCTAATTGGAAGTGCTGCCTAAAAAATATAATTCCGACCAACAGCGTTTCATGAGCCGTAAAACAATGAAGCATTTAAGAACTTTTAGCGCTAGCGTTCACCCATTCAACTACCGCCACGCCCGAAGATTCTTAAATCGATTGATCAGGTAAAATCGATACATTTATGAAACATTGTTCATGAAACGATTTCGTCATCAACGCTATCATTATAAAAGTTATAAGATATCAATTGAAAATAATTGCGAAACTTCACAATCATAGAACGAATGAACCAAATAATACCAAAGTTAGTAAATCAAACAAAAGTTATCTAATAAAGATCGTAAGTTGTGCGACAACTGGCCCTAACGTTTTCTAACAATTGTATTCGATGGGAAATAAACTTCGAGAAATAACTCGAAAGTTTCAGCTTCTTGGGGCCGATATTAAAACGTTTATTAATTTTTCCTTCGAAAGCCGGTAAGTAATTCCACATTTTCGATGATGTTATAATACTGGATAATATAATGTTGGGCATTTTAAGTGTTTTTGCGATTTTATGAATTTGTGGACATCTATATTTTAAATTACAATTTTTTTATTTCTATCACTACCCTCAATACTCTTTGAATTTATAAGGTCGACTGAAGCATATTCGCAACAAAACCCTAGTATGTAATCATGTTTACTGGACACATTACCAAATTCTACCATTTATACTGAGATACATGTAATATAAATATTTATGGTTTGAACTTATGTCGGACCCACTGCAGGCACGGGTATTCTTATGACTTTGGTAGCCTGGACATTACTTCAGTTTGCTGCAACAGTACGGACTGATTTATGATTAACCCAAATACCTGAATATCTTACGTCGCTCACCTCCTCGCTTGGGAATTTCATCCGACCATCAACCGAGCAGCACGTTGCTAAAATCGGTCAATCACTTACATCAGACTATGAACCTTAGATTTGAACACCTCAACTGTACATTTGGCTAATTTATGGAAGCATTATTAACACCGCCATCCGCTTTCGAACAATAGGTGCATTGGCTCCATGGTATTCATTCGATCATTCTTTCATGTCACTCAATGATCTATTGTATGCCAATGCAGTAATGATAGTTTTTATGATTCAAATTAATTTGAATATGATTGTATTTTAACCATTTAATTACTTGATTATTTAGTTTTTTTAAACCCAATATGGAATTGATCTCTGTCTCTTTCTCAAGCTTCATCTCGAATTGACCAATTTCACCATCTTGACCAATTGTGACCATAATATTTGAGGTCGATCGTCATGATGGTAAATAATCAAGGCTTCCCGTTTAATCACAAAGCAAACTATTTGATATTACTCGTATTTCCAGCACAAATGATCATTTCGAGTTAAGTAATTCTGCGATCTAGAATTTTTTTATGATTTCATTTAGAAGTCCAATTACAGAAATAACGTAAATTATGTGTGTCTTCAATACATTAAAGGGTTCCTTAGGGCAAAGGCTTAGAATTAAGGAAGGCTTATTTGAAAGTTAACAAATGTTAGCTTGGTGGTCTGAACTTTTGTACGTAAGGGAAACCTAGGTAGTAATAAAAATTACCTGGGTCACTTCAGGCCAATCTGGCCCGAATGCGTTAGGCAAAAGGGGCGAGATTGGCGTCCATGAGGGCCGAAACGAGGGTGTTTACCTGACCCGCTATTGTTATGTCGATTTCCGGGAATTATTGTTGTTTTCGTTTATCTCAACAAAGGGCGTGGAAAAATCTGGAAGCCCGGGAATCGGTATAAATAGCGGGCAGGGTCGCCCACAGGGCATTCATTTTTCGAATACGAAGCGAAGAGTTCTCTCCCTACGAAGCGAATACCTGCGATCTCCGAGTGTAACTGTGATTGTAAAGTGCGTGTGAAGAAAAATAAAGTCTTTGCGGAACTATTGTGGCATTTTTACGAGCCTACGGACCCTGACACGTAACAGTATGTATCTCTAAAGTTCTCAATTATATGCCTGTTAGAAATAAATTATTAATTCTGAAATGGCAAATGTCATGATAAAAGTTACATTGATAACACCATAATGTTCTCGGAGGAATGTCAACTCCGCATTTTGCGGGCATAATGACCTATCGCTGTAAAGCTACATAATCTAAGATGAGACTTGAGCTGAATTTTGGGTAATATCTGTAGGTGTCCTAATATCTCATCCTAATATCTATAGGTGTCCTACTAAACAAACATCATAACTGTCTGAGGAGATTACAGTTTATGAGGAATCTAATCTTATTTATTATGTCAATAGCCGATAAACGAGCAGATGGACTCTGATTATATGAGGTCATAGCCACTTATCCATATCATCATAGTCAGTCGCTGGGTTCTGTACAACCCAGTATAACCACCCAGTACTTGCACGGTGGTAGGGTATTTTGGCAACTACCTTTTTTTCTAAAACCAACCGTGACATGTTTCATACTTGTTTCAGTCACGGTATCAGAAAACCAGTCGCCTGCTTCGTTTTCGGTCGTCGACGCGTCGGTGATGCCTATATTGTTACTTATGTCCATAGGCGACAGCGACCACTTACGATCAGATGGCTCATCTGTTCGTCAATTAGTTAAATAAAATAAATTACAGTTCAAAAAAAACTAAAGAAATACGCTTTCGTAGCGAATGAATTAAAAAAATTTCAATTATGTTAAAATATACAGTTTGTGATTAAGAGAAAGAGAAAGAAAAAGACCCTCTCTTTTTCTTTAATTATGTATACTATAATTTGTTGAACATATTCAAAATAAAACAAAGTAACTAACAGAAAAGTTAGCATTAACATAAAAAAGCGTGCGGTTCTGGATATCAGTTGTTGAAAGCACCTTACGCTTTTTATTTTATATATATAAGTCAAGCTAATATAAAGCGTTGAAAAAGGTGGATAGTAGCCCAGTGACCCCTCGTTGAGCCCGTCTGTGGGCCAGCACGACGCACCACGAAAAGGGGAGGTCGACTTGAACTTCAATGTGAATAGAACCCTTTTCAAACCTTAATGATTAGACGAGTTTTTGTACTAAAACTTATTCGACAGCTTCGGAAAGCTAGGGTATATTTTATAAATGCATCGGTATACTTGACGGGATCTGGTGCATACTTCAGAGTGGATGCGTGAATGTTTTAAAATTTGAATATTCGCGATTTCAAGTCAAGAGTGAATGACTGAAAGCGTGAAATGTCTTTCATAAATTAGCGCGTTTTACGTTCTAAGGCACATCACCATTTACCATCGGGTGGGATTACTGTGAAGCACTAACTTACATATAATAATTAGAAAAGAAATTTAAAAGCTTATACGCGTCTTATAGGCCTCATAAGAACCATACACATCTACGCATTTGCTTAACAGGTCCTTAAAAAACAGAAACGTCAACGTCAACGTCAATGTCAAACGTCAACATTCTATCATTAACGGTCGCTCACCTAAGTTCTGACTTGTACGACCACAAGTTTTCGGTCACTTGGCAATCTGTATCTTTGAAGTTATTATGGACGCATCAAGCGTATGACTTTAATTGTAATTAACCAATAATTAGTCCAATTACGCTAATTAGAATACTAACCTATACTAATATTGTGAAGAGACAGTGCGAACTTGTGAGTTTGTGTACCTATATGTATATTAATTTGTTCTTTGAAAGGTACGATATTCCGGTTAGACAAAGGCTATATATCATATAATTGTTCAACTGGAATGAAGTCGGAGCGGGTTTCATAAGGCGGCATAATATTTAAATAAAGATAATATTGTAATTTCTTTGCTACTGATGATGATGTCTCGTAAGGCTTTTAGTTAAGATGCAGAACGCAGACAGAATCATTGATTACTTTTTATAAATGGCTATAGCACAATTTGTTATTATTTTTAACATTTTTAAAATCACCACTTAAAATATAACTTGGCGATCGAATCTGTTGAAAACAAATATGGTGTAATAAGCTGGTGCACGGCACCAACATGGGGCACACCGCGACTGATGACTTGTAATCTTCTATTTGAGCGGTCCCCTGCTTCATTTTTGGCTGGCAACGCGTCGGTGATGCTTTGGTGTTTCTGCTATCTATAGACGACATGGCTCGTCGACTCTTTCGTTGACTAGTTACATAAAAAAAACTTCATATGTGATTTATGCTAGTCACAGTGTATCATTTAAATCCGTCTACTACAGCTGTCAGCGACTGAAAATCACAAAAGACGTTAGATTTGGGATACCTTTGTATAGCTTGGGATATGTTTTTCATGTATCATTTTTATTATTGTGCAAAACGGTGACATTACAATGATAAGGGCCTTTGTTGTGTCAGAAATATTTATTATCTCTAAAGGTTGGTAGGTGGTTGTTTTTGAATATTATCCATAAAATTGTTTTCGTTCACATATGCGAATAACATATACATATATAGATAACAATGTGTAAGTAAATAAAATATAATTCTTATATCCCCACTCACTCCCCTGTCCTGATCAAAATTAATTTATAAACTCTGTAAGAGATAAGGCCGTTAATTTATGGCATAATGAAGTTTTCCTGTAAATAAAAGGTATTATTGGTTTTAAAAGTCTTTAGCCATCTTTACTAGGGTCACCAGACATCATCGAGTCGAAGTCGACATTTCTTGGTCATGTTAATATAGTAGTGTATATGTTGCCAATTACCACACTCCTTCTATAATGAATCATGAAATGTTTTTCGGAGTCGATAAGTAACGACAACGCATTTGTCATGTCTGCGGTGTTAGAATGTCAATGAAAGATGACGTCATAGTGTTCATAAGAAAATGCTATAGCATATAAAACTATGTACGTGAACTTATTTTATCATGTCGTATAAACCTTATTTTTTGTGCAATCACATGATCTTGCAATATACAAATTTTTATCAAGATCGTTTAAGACTTTTTGAGTTATAGAAGGATATGCAGAGAGAGAGAGAGAGGGAGAAACAGACAGACAAACAAAAATTAAGGAAATTATGGAATTTGGGTCAATGAGTGAAAAAAAATATATTTATTAGAAAATATGATAATCAAATTAAATGTGCAGACAGAGCCTATAGATTTATATGGTAGTATAGATAACATTTTTGGCAAGTACTTTAGTGTAATGCAGCTAACGGTTTTACAAGAATCTAAGTGTGTTAGAACTCTACTGTCTCGCACTTGGATTCATAAACTTACATAGTTATGGAAGCATTAGCAATATTTTCAGAGTTGACATGGGATTTTTACAATTCGCTTACTAAGACACTTACTAATATTGAAGATAAAATTTGCACGACATTTGTGTTCTGTAACTAAGTATGTGAGCTGTAGCCTAAGTGTCTACAAACTGACGTTAACTCCAAGGCTCTGAAATAGTCTGTTACGTCTGAATACCGCTATATAATTACTGTCCCTTGTACTTATGACAGAAACACATACGTAAGACAAAAAGCCGAACCGTCATGGCACGGTACCGGATGTTGTTAATGACCATACCGTTGCGCACCATTACACCAAACTACCGCGGAGCCCGCATCATTACATATTATACATATATCCGTGTGTTCCCCTTACTAATTTTAATGTTGACTAGAAATTTCAAATTAGGAATTAAATTTTAGTTTGGATAAGATTCATTTCATATGAGTAGATCGCTTGTTATTTTAGCGTTGATACAAACCGTGAGCGCTACGTGAGCGTACAGCGATCTTAATAACCCAATACGTTAACAACACGTTAGGATGTATGGGTTGCCATTCATACTAATGATATGAAGAAATTTACGTCACAACTAATAAATTTCGGCACAGTAATAATACAAACGGATGCATTTTAAACGTAAGCACGCATGCATGCACGACGGATGTACGACCGCATATGTACGCACACACGCGCGAATAAATAAGCCTTATACCAATTTTACATGCACGGTGACGCGACACGGACGGTACTTATGGGTTCTTCGCATCAACACCACTGAAATCAACTATGTTTCTAATATCAGTAAAGTTAATATTTTACGTTTAAAAATAGCTTCCGCATTGTTTTTATTAATGGATTTTTGTTAGTTCTATGAATTACAAACATGAATTAATTCATTATGATATCTGTAGCCAGTTAGTTAAAATTTTAGTTACCGCCCTCGTAATAGAATCTCCATATTAACTTTTATTGCTTATTCCGCGCCATTTCCCGGGATTAAAAGTATCCTAGATTATAACCTATTGTCCCTGTAGCCTGGGACCAGAATAGGGCTACGGTATCCCCTGCCTGTCGTAAGAGGCGACTAAAAGGGGGCTTCAGGGGTGGTGGGCGGCTAGGGTGGGAGCCCGAACGGTCCAGCCAACGACCCCGGGAAGGACGTCCGTATGCGTGGTCGCATACTGGCGTAAAACCAGGAAGCAAGGGGTGTAGTCCGTCACCCCGAGCAGAGCCCGGCGAGGCACGCGCTCATAGGAGTCCGGTTGTGTTCCGTTGGAGATCCCGGAGTCCTATCACAGCGCTGAGGAAAGCCACCGGGGGGGTTTTAGTGCGGTAAAAATCCCACATACCCCGGCGTCGCTCCCACGGCACCGGGTACCTTTTAAAGTTTTCCCCCTCGTCAACAAAAAAAAAGATTATAACCTATAATATAAGGCAACTAAATGCCTAATTTAAATGCCAACTAAGTCTGTTCAGTGGTTTTAGTGTCATACGTGATCAGACAAGCAGAAATACAAGAATTCAAAGAAATAATATTTTGACCTTTACATATATCGATAACAAATAATCGATCAAAATTTCCATGAAATATTTTGTGTACTAATTCGACCCCGTTACAATTTTATTATTAGTATAGAATAAGTGTTAAATTTCTTTACATAAAGCAATTTCTTCGTTTAAAAGCTGCAACCGTAAAGTATTATTGGGTACAATACAGAAACTAAAACGATTTGTGATATTATAACCATGTTATTAGTACCATGTTACCATGTTTCTTTCCCACGTTTTTTTATTAACACACTTTCTTGTATGTCTGTCCGTGTGGAATTTTGTAATTAATTTTAAACTAACTTCCCGATGACCTAGACACTTGAAATTTGGACCGTAGCTCAGAAGTAGATGACCATGCATGAAAATGTGAAAAAAAGAATAATAATAATAAAAAAAAAAATATACTTTTGACTCCGCCATAAAAACATGTTACATTAAAACAAATTTTAACACGTAATTATTCTTTAGCGCTAACTATCTAATGCGAACACAATAGGCGTAACTCAGAACATAAGCAATAAGTTTGACGTCGAGTTCATTAGCAAGGGGCTAATTTAGCTTGTAAATATAGCTATCGCTACGTACATAAATAGCTCGTAAACATGTCTTTCGTCGTTTATTTATTAGCGTTAATCGCGATAGATTGCGAGCTTAACGGGTTTGTGTTCCACGCTATTTAGAGTGTCGAGTGGAATTTGCAATCTTCATGCAATTATGATGATATAGAAAGATTATGGCTGTTATTACGCTAAATTACTTATATATTATTATTATCTACGTCAAAATGGTTTGGAGGATATAGCCTTAAACAAGACCGCCAAGTGTTTGTTTTGTACCAGATGGATGATACCTTTTTTAAGTTGATGCGCTAAGTATAAGGCTGCGTCGCTATATATATATAAGATGGGGTTGTAGTCAAACATTGATTTATAATAAGAAAAAATTAGTGGAACTCAGTTATAACTGACGCGTTGGAACTGAAGCTGTAGACGTTGAAAATGTTTTACAGTAAGGAGGTGGCTACAGAAGTGACAGGAAGATAGAGAGAAGTATGAACGAGAACCTTCGGAATTAAATTAGGTGGTCGGAATCTTCTCCAACAGCGGCTAAAGTTAAGTAAGGCGCACAACGAGCTGGGGAGATTTGCTCGGACTTAATGCGAATAAAATCCACTTTTATGTACACACTATCAATTAATGTTATGAAATTGACACGTTATAGGAAGTACAATATAAGCGGTCTCCTCGTTTAAGAGCTAAAGTAATAAGGAGTTATTTCACTGCATAATTTTAGACAGTACCTCTGAAGTAGATCGGAAAATGTTTCAAGTATTTCTTACAACGTAAAATTATAATTCAAGGAACATATTTTACTAAATTAATAGGCTTTACCTTAGAATAATAGGTACATCGCGTGGCGTGATTGTAGCATTGTAGATTAAAAACTAAATTAATAAATAAACGAATCATGATTATAAATGACATTGAGAAAAATCAAAAAGATATTATAATTGATGAAAAGATAAAAAGAGATAGTGTATTGTTCAAACAAAAAAATTAACACCCACTCCAGCTTATTGAAATCGGTTAAAATTATATAGGATAACCGAAAATTGAAAACAATTTTTCACTTCGAGCTAAAATAGCTAAAACACCATCGTGTTACTATTAACTTCAGGGATACAAAAATAAACCCGCTCGAGGAATTTACTAAAGTAACCAATACAACCAATACGCAGATACGGATGATAATTAATGGATATAAATAACACTGAATCCACACACACTATGTTTTTGAGTATTCCATAGTTATTTTCATACGCTATAATATTCGTTTCACCCAACTAGAAAGAAGGAGAAAGACAGAAAAAATAAAAAATCTTGCATCTTTCATATTATCTGTGCTGCAATGTCGCTTAAAAGGCTTCCGCTATATGACTGTAGTGTTAACTTCGATCTCAGCTACTTCTCATCGTATATCAGATCAACATGCAGCCACGTTCAAACCTCCGATGAGTAATTTTGTCAGCGTGAATTGAATTATTACCATCATCATAGCAAAGCAAGCTAATGGAATCTTTCAACTTAATTTTCAATTGTTTGTAGACATCTTATACATATAAACTTGAGAATTAAATAAAAAGGGTTAATTACACGAACAGTAATACGGTACTCAAATTATAATTTATGTTTCAAGATATAACGCAAGAGTAAAACATAGTATTTAACAAATGCACCCAGCCAGGTAATTTGGACAATAAAAGTTTCTTTGCGGGGCTAAATCCAGTACGAAGAGTTTCGACAAAGAACCTTGGCAACTGATATAGTCGGAAGACTAAGTAAGTTGAAGATGCATTGGGCTTGTCATACATGTTACAGCGGGGATCAACAAGAAAGATGAGCTTTAAAGGACCCCACAATAAGACGTGGTCTTGAACGCACTCCGGCTCGATCGTGATGGATCGACTTAGAAGATGGGTGGTTGGATAAGGTCTACGGATCCATAGAACTTAAAAGTAAAAATACCCTAAAGAAAAGGGTGTAATACAACTACCTCGACACCCACAGCCGAGATGACTAGCTTGACGTCAAGGATGGCAATAGATAATTACACGTTTAAAACTACCTAGATTTGTAGACACATGTATCGTAATGCAATAGTATAAAACGTAACTACAAAATAGTGAAATAAAATTCTCCTTCAACGTTAATTTTCTCTGCAAAAAGAATCTAGAAGCAAAGTAATGATTTCTAAGTATTGATAAGATAGTGTATACATATAAAAAAAATTCATAATGTTTAGTACGGCCAAAGGCGACCTCGTATGTTTGTCAGGGCAATATTTCGTAAAGTAGCCAGCTAATTACGATTCGTCCTGAGACTTAAAGGTACTACGATTAGTAATCCAACACATTCATAGATGGCGCTGATATGATATACTGCTAAATAATACTGCGTCTGGTATTGACTCTTCATAATTCTACACTTCCATCATTGAATCCTTAAACGTCTTTTTTTTGTGGTACCGTATACTGACGAAGAGGTGATGCCACCAGCTTTTTTGTTTGAAAACTGCTGAAGAGTATCCAGATTTTTGACGATAGTCGGGCGTAATAACATCTTCTTTAAATACTCGACTGGCTACCACCTTCTGCCTGATCTATCATCAAATATGTTCACCTTGTATTTAACTGTCAAATGAAGTCCTTAGGTGCAGATTTGGAGTACGCGTTTACAAGTAGGTTCATCGCTTTTGTCTTAACCAGGGACGCGGTATTTGATTTGTATTTCAGTATTTTTTATTTAGTCAAAATCTGGTGATGATAAATTTTATTACAAATCGATACGAAAAATTAAACTTATCCCAACCTAAAATTACTTTCTACAAAATATAAAGATTCGGGACATTCTAAATATTCATGCGTCACATCAACATTTATAACGACTTAAAAAAAAATTTTATATATATAACTGATCATAATTTATTGTATAGTTATTAATCCATACCCTTATAATATTTTACTTGCACTATCGTTCGAAAAATCTGCGACATAATGGAAGAAATAACCGCGATAAAAAACAATTATTCTCGAAAACATATAGATATAATATATAGCTTATAGTGAGTGTAATACATATATTACCATATTTCGTAAACATTACGTACTCGCTAGCTGTACCAGGTGTGTTCACATCCAATATATCGAACTAATGCATTTTTAAAACAATTTATATTTCAAATGCATATTTATGGAGAATAAAAGTGCTTGCAGATAATATCTTTTAATCGTCGTGACGGTATAGTATAGGGTTATGAATAACTTTATTTTATATCAGTAAACCGCCCTAAAATCTTCATTGTCCGCCCTAAAAGCTTCAGAAATCATAGGCCTTATGTTTGTAAATAGCACCTAGTTGTGTAGATTAACTTATAACTTTTGATGGATTCAAATAAAACGAACATTAAATATTTAGTGATATTGACAGAGTGGAACAAGGTGCTGAACTATTTTATCTTTGCTTATCGAATAGCCGATAAACGAATAGACGAGCCAGCTGATGGTAAATGGTCACCGTCGCCCATGAACATGAGTAACTCTAAAAGCTTCACTAACGCGTTGTCAACCGTGAAGGAGAAATAAAAAAAGTACTAAAGTGCCTCTCAAGCTCCCAGCCGTAACACAAACGAGTCGTTTGGCAGGTGACTCAAGCAGAAGGGTGATAGATAGCCAGACAGGCTTCACGAAAAGATATCTAATACGAGTAATACCAGTAATAATATTAATGACTTAATAATTATATTGATAATATAATCCCGAAGCGAAACCCTACCACAAAGCCGGCTGACTTCTGTCGCCTCTTACGACACCCTGTTCTGCCAGGATGAGATTGGAGACAGTATTCTAAGTCACCCCATATAAGGCACACACTATTCCAAATACAAATAGTAATCTGTTTTCAACTATAAATATACAAGCTTTATTTCAGTACGATGTATAAGTATTCATTACACACATAACCATTGTTATACCCGTACTTGAACAGATTAATGCTGCGCTTAAAATAGAACCAGTTCATTTTGTCCCAGCGTTTAATAACAAAGATACTATTCAATGAGTCGTGTCAACAGCAGCAATGAAATAAAAAGGGTATAAATGTCAATACCATCGCGTGCAACTGGCAGAGTTGGCATCATGCTCGCATAGAAAAATCTGTTCCGAAGGTTACCAGTTGTTACCTATTGACTCTTTAAGCCTGTTTATTCAGCGTCGTCCATGAAGATCTGTAACACCAAAGGCACCATCAATGAATCACCAGGACCATGACTATGTTTTACATACTACTTACTTGTTATGATCGATACTAGTGTACGAAAAAGCCTATACTTGCCCTGGCAGTTAAGCTTTGAAGCAAATACTGGTTCTTCGATACTGCAATTGGTTTAAGTAAAAGCATTTCACGATTAATTCTAGAAGGTAGCTTAAACAGGCAGATGAATAATCCTGGCATGCACGGGTACTGTAAATACATACGTGGTAAAATTGCTTTATCTGTTTTTCAGTAGAATAGAAGGCCAGAAGATGGTAGCTTGAACTCAAGGATGTATGGAATACTTTATACTGCAAATACTGTACTTATATAAAGAAAAGTAGGTTCCCCGATCTTACTTTTTTTTTCAACTTTCATTTCGCAGGTCATATTAGAGTTGACAGATTACACATTACTCTGAGAAAATTATTGTTTTTTTACTGAAACCAATAATAATTGGTTTCGAAAAACCACAATTGTCGAAAATTGAGAATTAGAACCTAGATCTACTGTGAAAATTACTTTCAAATCATTAGGTAATCTATGAAATCAATCAGATGAGAGTATATCTTTAATTAAAAGTAACTTTATCTCTAACAGTAAATACAAGTTTAATCAGCGCTGCTGTCTATATTTTCTTGGAAGATCTCTGTGTTATTAGTCGTAGGGTTGTCGATTTGTTTTATATATAATTGTAAGAGCCTGTGTTTCGTGATACTTTTTGACTAATTGAACGATTAGACTAATTAAAGTTCTATTAAACAATTCTCGTATATTTGTTTTGTCAAGACAATGGTTGAAATTAAATAAGTGAACCTTGAATTTAATATATGCGATAACTTAGCAGTTTGAAATTCATCCACCCACTCAGATGATCTAATTTTGAATATTACTTTTAAGTTTTTCGAAGTAACGAAGTTGTTAGGATTTCATTTTATCATTTACTTCGGTAAAAAAAATTTGAATACAGGAGTGTATGTAGGGGGGATGAAGCCCCGTACGTTTTGATATTGACGTCCTGTTATAATTTAATGACAATGAAGTAGTCAAAGGCGGTTGGAGGCCAACAAAAAACGCATTAAATCTTATTCACAGAATTCTTTTCAGCAAAAGAATCATTGTCCTATCCATAACTTTAGTTGAAAACAATGCTTTATACTTCGATTGAATAAATATATTTTCCCTTTTTCGTATAACAGGGGAATATTCTGGATAATAGCCTATACTTAGTCTTGTTTAAAGAAATATATTATTACAATTATTTACAGAAATAGTTGCATCATTTGAATAGTATCATCAATCATTGAATAGTTGAATCAGTTGAATCATGAATACTAAAAAAATACTATAACTATTAATTAGTTAGTATTCAGTATAACTTTGTTTTGGATATTTAAAAATCGGTTTTTTACTTTACAACTGTAATTACATAATGTAAATGTAATTACATAGGCAACGTATCGTAGCGCTTAAAATAGTTAACCTTTAAGGTCACAGCTCATTAGAGCCACCCAGCACCCGACACGCACCGCCTCGCCTTGAGCGGTGAGTATTCTTTATATGGACTTGTACGAACATGCGCTCACTACATCAACTCCGTAGTATCACCGGATCGTCTCGCGCGCGAGGTGTCCACGGGTGGACAGCGAGTAATCCACTCGATGATGGCTTGTTGATAGCATGCTTGCCTCACGTGAACTGCGCGATGTAAAATTTGACATCACTAAACACACGTGCGCACCTAAAGCCGAACGCTTGTAGACTGCTCGAAAATTCTTTGACAACGCTAGGTCCAGTCGTTGACCACGCAAGGTCCACTCGTTGACCACGCAAGGTCCACTCGTTGACCACGCAAGGTCCACTCGTTGACCACGCAAGGTCCACTCGTTGACCAAGCAAGGTTCACTCGTTGACCACGCAAGGTTCACTGGTGACAACGCGGTGTCCACCCGAGGACAACGAGTGGACGCCGAGCGACGTGGCGGTGCGGGTCGGGTGCCGGGTGGCTCTAATGAGCTGTGACCCTTACTCATAAATTTTTGAGTGTTAATGTCAAAAATTATAACGAAATAATTATTAATTGGGATTATTTAAGTTTCATTATTAATAAACATCGGTTTTCAATACAAAAATTGTGACTTGCCGTTTACATTTAAAAGCTTTAATGTCTACAATAATATAAGTGTCAAATTTAGAGCTCCATTATTATTTCAAATAATTACCTTTCATTTTAGATTGTAGTAAAGTGCCAACCCCATTCGCCATCAAGTACAGTAAATAGAGTTGAGCGAGCGTTCTCAATATTAATGTTTTATAGTACTTAATTTTCAGTTTAACACTTTATATAACCACAGGTAACCCCACCTTCGGTTCGCTTCGGGAAATTTAATTTTCTCGTTCACAAGCAGTAATCAAATCTTCATTGTTATTTTATTCCTTTTTGAGATTATATTCAGACAGGATTTTTTTACCATGTAGGTTATACCTACCATCCGAATGGTAAAATATGTTTTCAAATAGGCGCCGTGGTAATGCGATTTATTTTCCGCATATACACAATCTCAACATTCGGACTCTCTCTTTATAATAATAATCTAAATACATATAAAAGACAATGTATGTGTTTATGTATATTCATCTAAAACTCGATAACCGTTTGCTCAACTGATATGAAACTTTGCATACACATGAAGGACGACATGACCACTCCGACGAATATAGTTACGCCAGCGCTGGATAGGTGGCGCTGGTGCCAGTGATTTTTATTTTTTGAACCATAGGATGAATTGATATGAAACTTTGTGTATATGCATGTGGCAGCATTGGGACACAAAAAATAACTAAAATCATAAAAGATAAAACATTTTTTATTTATATGTTAAAAATAGTAGATTTTTGTAGGTGAAGCGAAATGAACCGGGCATAAGGTAGTAATTAATAATACAGATAACATATTATGAAAGAATTTACGTGGTTTGCATTCTAAGCTGAGATGGTCTAGAAGTGCAAGTAAGAGTTTTGCGCACGAGTTCCCGAGGTGAAGCGCCTTGGGTCTTTACTGCCCTGAGATTTTCTTCAACAGGAGGATTTCATCAACCTTACAGCAAAGCTTGTAATTTTAGCAAAACAACTAGCAATCAAGTTGAATAAATGCGCGTAATAAATGTATCCTAACCAGTGATTCATAAACGAAAGTGGCCATAAAATAAGATTTAGGTCTAAATTAGCGGCTTCAGTTTATTTGCAATCTCGCGCTATAAGGAGCCCGGCGTGCGGTCCTTTATATCGTTAAGCGTTCTTTATTATATTGTCCTGTTATATGTATAAAACCCAACAGTATGTTAGCCAAAATGATCTGTTCACTTAATCCGTGTAGTTTATAAGTTTAGTTTTGGATGGATAATCCTCCAAAGGTACCCCTGAAATCAATAAAGCATGATCGAAATATATTTTTTTAATATTTTACGTACAGATAATACAGCACGATTTTATTTATAACCGCCGATAAAGGAAACCGCCCTCTAAATTAAACGGAAATTCTAACAACAATTGTTTTGTATTTTATTGCGTTAATAAAGGCCCCTGATAATATTTTTCTCATATATCCTTCATGTACAGAAAGCGATATGTTAGACTTTTATTATAGGTGTAGATTAGCATATAGATACATGACTTTTTTCTTTATTTTATTATTTATTTAATAATTGACACACGCACAAAAATTTATTCAGTCACAGTACCTCTACAAAAGTAGCCACTAAAAATAAAACTTACACTATATACATTTACTTTGTTCGATGTTGCAGTTGCAGAGTTACTAACATGACGGAAAGGGGTCGCACTCAAAACATGCAGTGGATAAGATCGGCGTCTGATATTTCAGTGCGCAGTCAATCGCGCGTCACGATTGAGTATAAATTTCTTCTGCAGTATATAATAAAAATAACACCAAAAAAATATATGAAACCAAAAAAGATAAAAAATATAATACGTTAGAACTAAAAATCATAAAAATAATGGATATCATAATAGCATACCATGCAATCTTTACGTACCATACAAACGGCATCCAGAAGCTTCATGGGAATACCAGATAGCTCGTAAGCTCGTTTGTCGACAAATTTAATAAAAAAAAAAACTAAACATTCTCCTAATCTACCGAACCGACTTTCAACTCAAATACTATTGCAACATTATTAATACTATAGTTAACAAACCAAGCACCATGTTATCTTCTCAAAGATGTTTTAGGTATGTTAATCTAATCTTGTGTGGTGCGATACAATAGTTAGATAATTCTTATAATACGACGAGACAGCTATCTGGCAGAGGATTATAAACGAGCATACGGCGTGATATGGACATCCATTGTACGTATTGAGTTGAAAATTATATGCATTTTTTACTTTAGAAATTTGTCCTAAAGTAAAATAATAATTTGCTAATTCTTACTCAAAATATTGAAGTGTCTGTATATTTTTTACAGGATTTTTTTTAATATACCAGTAAATATAAACTATTGTTACTGTTGTTGTAACGTCTATAAGAAAAACAATATTCCTTCTGCATTAGATACATTGATAGCACGTCCAACAAATCACTTCAGAATATAAACGATTAGAAGGTTGCCATGACGTCTTACTTCGACGCCTTTTATCAGATTAATGCGCTACCGCGCGCTGTCATTCAGTCCCCACTTTATTTCGGTAGGAAACTGGTGGGGCTATATTTGGATTTACACAAGCTGTTAGAATGCACACCGTCATTAACGTGATAGATTTTTTCTATACGTCATTCGGCTCTTTTCAGTTTCGCTTCAGCCTCACTGCAGGCTGTTATCATTTTGTAAATTTCTTCCTTGAATTGTGGGCGTATGTATTGTGGTTGTTCGTCTGGTGGGTTGAAGTAATACTTAAATGTCAGCATCACAGTGATTTAATCTTAAGTGCTTTTTTATACTTTATACATTTGTTTATAGTTACTTAAAAATAGTAAATTAAAAAATCATAGAATTTCTATATCCGATCATAAAAAATTCAATTTATAAATGCACTTGTACAAAGCCCTGTAGAATACGGCAGTGTAACATTTATAAACCAACCATTATAAAGTTTTTCAAATTCGTTTAGTAAGCGTACAAAATCGTGATCGCAATAATTTCGTCTGAAATCACTTTCCGAACGTAGGAAGCGGCTGATCAACTTGTTTTTATATAAACTGATCTACGACTATACTAAAACTCTGGCGTCTGTCCAAATAAAATTTAAATTTTCCAAGGAGATTACCTTTATCAACAAGAGACATACATACCTTTGCACTGAAACTATCGAATCTACGAATTAAGTTTGTTGATGCAGTAAAAATTACGCGCACTCGAAACGATACTGACTCAGTTTTGTCAGGCGTTTTATAAATATCCCATATTTACTAAATCCACTTAAACGTTCCTTATGAATGACTCTATTTTTTGGTAGAAACTGGATAAAAATCCGTGCAGAAGTTTTTAAGATTATCGAATTCCGATCGAGAAACGGAGACTTTTTATAAAAGGTTCTTTTTTATAATACTGCCACTTGGTAATGAAACGGTATTGATCAGTCAAGTTAAACGATTTATTGCGTAGTCTATACTTGGACCTGCGCCAAGGTTTCAAATGAATTCTTAAGAATAGCAACGCCTATATAATCGACTTTTCCACAGGCATTATTTACACAATTGGAGAGGCCGTTAAAAAAACTTGGTGGAGAGCAAAGTATGTGGTTTCCCTTTGGTGTTACGACGTGGCGGGTGGCGATGATTAATTATCACCAAAATGCCGTCTACCCGTGTTGATGCAGCAGCTTTCTTTCCAAAAATTGTTTATTCACTTGATTACTGGGACTTTAATGTTGCAACGGAACCATTTTGAATAAATTTACGGTTTACTATCCGTAAGACGATGCTAATTCATGAAGGTAAAGAAACCTATAACTATGTGTGAGAAGCCAAGGAGAAACTAAATGTTACTGCCTTGTCGATTTTTCGCCCGGTGAACTTGGGTCGAGGAAGATTGGTTTGGACACATGAAAGGACAGACCGCTTTGGTTCCATACTACTTGAATGTCAATAATCATCGATGGTGTAATAAATAGACTGACCTCATAGCCTATTAAGTAATAGTCCCGCGATAGATTTCCGCTCAGAGCAGACATTAATTTGACAGATAAATATTTGTTTTCAAATAGTGGTTCTGTGATGTTTTATTTGTGCCTATGCCGCCCGTGACCCACGAAACTCTACTGCAAAGGTATGACAATAATAGGTTTATGACCGCAGTTAGACATACTGAAAAATAAAATCTGTTATCTATGCATAAAATCCAGTCGCATAAGATAATAAAAGAGCGCAAACAATAGCATCCAGATGGAGCCATTCTCTCACTTGACATCATCTTGAATAACGTACTTGCAATTTAATCTGTTCTATAAAAATGTGAAGCTTTCACAACGAATGACTATTATAATTGTTTATCATCTCGAGGTGCCATTCTCAACTGACTCTCCAGTCATTATGTAAGGAGCAAAGATATTCACTTAATACTATTATGGTCATAATATTCCAATTCATAATGATAATAATATATATTATAATATTATGTAACAATATAATGAAAATGTAACAATAAACTATGCAGATAGTTCATAAACGATGTTCACAAATCAGTTTTGGAATAAAATAGTAAATTATGTCACAAGGGTCCACAATACTATATTGAGGACGAGAGTGATTGTTTGAATCCACAGCGAAGCGAAGAATTCAAATTATGTCGCTCGAGAAAATTGTAATTGTCTGTAATATTTTGATAAAAATAATAAAAAAATCGGGTGGGAAGTTCCCGCGTATTTTTTTATTAGGTTAACCAATGCCGCGTCGGCAGGCACGTTTTCTTATTACCGGCCAGGACTTTATCGAAGCGAATTGCGTTAAATCTTTTTCTTTGTCTTATTTATTATATAAATAATTCAAGTTCCACATTCAAGAGTCATTTTATCACTGTTATTAAGTGCGCCGGAATGACCTATTCTGCACGCACTTATCGAGAAACCCTGCGCCTCTTCTCGAATAGATAGCATTAAAAAATTACCATAATGACATAAAGTTACAGACGAACAAACAATCACATCTATGTATAAGTTATCCTAGCAAACGTTACTACGAAAATTTATTTCTTAATGACATGACTATAGTAGTGATTATCGGATCCTGTCATAGCTGTATCGCTACTTCGCCAAATAAACCTATGTACCATGGGAATCTACAATGGTCTGTCAAACATTAGTCGAGAACAATAAGACGTATAATGTATTTTAAAGCTCCATAAACGAAGCATCTCTTGAGCGTGTGTTTTCTGACTGAGGCACTGTTAAAGACTGACATCGTTAAAATTAAATGATCAATTGAGTTAAGAGGTATAATTTACAGCAACATTCACATTCACTCTCCTTGAGATCAAAAACATTCCACAAGAACAAAATGAGAGTAAAGTAGAGCTAATCAAAACTATTAATCCCACAGAAAGCACAAATTTGAAATATTTATCAGAATAATACAAAATAAATACAAAACCTAATATTAAGTTCATTTTATTAACCATTATGAATGTTTATTTGGACGAAAGGGTTTCATCGATCCTTGGGTAATCAACCTCCCCTGTGCACACCGTAGAACGTCGGACGAACCTATGGCGAACAGATAACTCTATTGTGAGTCGTCAAGTACACAATTGCCAAGTTAGATCCCGGCGGTACTTGTACATGAAACATTTACTTAGCAGTCTAGCTGCCGCCCTGCTTTTAGAGACAACTTTCAAATTATATTTGTGTTACAAATTAATTATGACTTTCTTCGGTAAAGAAAGATATTCTGAGGTTTTCTCGGCAGTTCTTGTCCGAGAGTTCTTCACGATGATCCCAAAGTGCGTGAAGTCTGGTAATCTGGACTTCATCAGCGTGGTTGACCTTCCATTGTGAAAGAAGACCTATGTTCAGCAGTAGGACAATTATGAACTGTAATGATGTCCCCAAAATGATGATTTGCAAATATTATTCGTTATTGAGTATTAAAAATATCTAATCGAATATTTCGCGTACTCAATTTTTTGTAAGAAAATCACATCGTCATGCGTTATGACTTCAAAGTGCCCTAGCACTGACTGTCTGTGTTAGAATACAAGTATTTGGTAAATATGAAGTATTTTGCCTCACTATTTAAACATTTTTAGCACGTCAAACTAAACATTTTCAGTTTGCTGAGACAATAGTAACGTAGTTAAAATAACTGTTATCGAGTAAGCAAGTATCCAAGCAGTATTTCTATACTTCCAGTATCAAAGAATAAAAAAACACTGCCATATAAATTACAAAATCATACTGTATAAACAGGACTAAAATTTAATATATATTCAGACGTGCCCATTTCAGCTAACATCATTATCTTTATAATTGTCAAGTTAGACTCAGATATGTTGGGTTACATTTGAACATTCGGCACTGTATATATATATATATACGTCCTATACTGATATGTGGAGTTACATTTGATCGTTTGGCACTGTATTCATATATGTTCTATAGTAGTTAATGTTCAACTTATTCCGTAGTTATTCAATTATCTCCGATTCAAGCGAGTGCACTACTGCAAAGTTACAACAGATTTATATCTCTTGGTCAGTTTTAGATTTCTCTGCAAAACAAGTTTAATCGACTCAACTTCGCTAAACTAAACGATCCTTTCTACATGTTGATCGCTTATATTTACGAACCCATACATAATTATTTGTCTACGTGTTCATGTATAAATATCTATATGTACAATATATGGGTTTACATATTAATGAGCACTGTAAGACACGGGTCTGTCCTCATAATTGAAGAGGCTGGAGTGCACTCCAGCACGCTGTTATGAATTGTTGGTGTGAATAGTCCACTCTAGTGTTGGATGTTTTTATGCTGCAGAAAGCTTAATGTCTGTTATCTAGCGATAAAAAGCCGGACTCATGGCTTGAGTTCAGCTCTGTAATAAGATATTATATGCACGGAATACAAAGAGCCATATTACTTCTCGATTCTTCCACCTTGGCTCTGTTTCAGCATTCCTGATGTTGATTTAAAATTTAAATGGTTAAAGGGGGATTTCACTTGTATTTAATGTGATTTTGGACTGTAAAAATAGCTAGAAATATTTTTTTTTACAGAAATATTACCTATATAACTTAATGGATTTAGCTTTTTTGCACAGATTTTACATTTTGTTCCAGTAGACTAGGAACGAAGCCTCACTTTAACATATATGTTAAAAAAACCACGGACTCGCTCCAATTATCTATCTTAGTAAATATTACGTTGGTATAATCCGTAATAATCTCTTAATAGTATAGGACAAAATAAATATCATTATGACCGTACACATAATATATAGCTTAAGTCCATTCAGGATAATGTTATTTCAAATGGTAAAACAATTTCTCTAAAAGGTGTCGTGGTACTTTTGTTGTACCTACCAGATTACCTTTCAACGCATAAACTTGCAAATGTAGCGATCTCTACAATATTATATTATTTTAGATTTCTAGGTTTTCTAAATTTGGAGATTTTGTGTAAGGTAAAACGGTAAATTTCAAATGAAATTAAAGTTTCATATCTTTGAAGTTTTAAATACTAAAATAATGTTTTGTGCCATCATACGACCTTGAAAAGAAAGCTACGATACGATACGTTATAATGAGGAGTCACCTCGCTCAATATGCCCCGCTGACAAATTTTGGCTCTTTAATTTTGAAAATTGTTTTCGGCCTTCAAAAGTGCATTCAAAAATGCATAAGTCAGTTAGGCCTCTGTAGTAAAAAAACGAGACTTTGTTGTTGCCTTGACATGTACGATCATAGTTGCCTTACCTTACCTTATTTTAATGGATTAATCGTTAATAACATTTCCACTTGCATTGGCTTGTTGATGGTAAATAATTTCACTGTATATGTATACTTATATAAATTTTTAAAATAACATTCTCAATGAGTGACCTTTTTTATTAAAACCGCCGTTGCCATGAGAAAAAATAATATGCCTATATTTGAAAGATTTTATATTTCGTAACTATTATCAAGTTTCGTATGATTATTAAAATTCTTAACTATTTTTTTATTATCTATCTTCATAGTTCTAATCAAATTACATGGATTTACGTTCAGAAAACAAAGAGGTCCATTATGACGGATGAATAGGCATACGAGTGATCCTATGTAGTATCTGTTCTATTTCCCATGAACGAGAACCCTAAGAATAACATCGAAGCATATATTTCAAATGTTATATTCTGAATAGCCCACAGAATATACATATATATCATAAACAAAGAAAAAATACCAAATACGTATATCTATGTAAATTTTTTGGAAATTCAAATTTAAATTCAAATTGGAACATTTCACGGTTTACGTACTTGGTATTTTGGATATAGTTTAAAATTAAACTGATCTATTTGAAAATATATTATGTAATTAGCATGAAAGTGTTTCACGCCGGTGCAACTATAAGGGTTCATTATTGATGATTGATGTTCGTGATAATCTCCAGAGGAAATCTAACCGTGCCGTGCGAGCAGTGAGCTTTCCATACTTCGGTAGTTCACTTCAGTCTTTACAGAGACGGCATAGCGCATAGACGCGTGCAATTTATGTCTCTTTTAAGTTACGCAAATAAAACGACTTGGTTGTATGGAGAAAAAACGAAATTCTTCATCGAACGTTCATTTAAAATAAGGAACATTCGCTACAAATTCGGAGAAATTTCGAGTCGATTTATAAGTTTTTCAATTTGTTTATTACGTAGACATACGATCGAAAAGTTTCGAAGTATGTTTTTTAAAAAGTGTTCGATATTAAACATTTTAGACAATATTTATAAACAGAATAATGAATTAGGAGCATAATTCAAAAATGCTAAGTAGTGCTTTACAAGACTTCTACCAAGTCCCCGTGTTTAATGGTAAGTTATGGCATGTTAAAGTATTTTATTTAACGAAGCAATAAAGTAATTTCTTATCATGAAACGTTCAGTGGTCGAAACATTTTTGTTTTACTTTATTCATATTGTTGACACAGGTGTTTTGTAACAAAATTTTTGTCGGCTTCGAAAATGGTACTTAAAATTTTTACTTACTACCTTACGTCTTGATGGATAAAGATTAAACACGGAGATGAAGTCAGAACATTTGATATCAACCACGATTCGAAGCGGGTTCGGCTTGGTGAGACGTGAAATGGGTGACGGCTTGCAACAAAATTCACAAGCGTTTTCGTGCTTGAGAGGCTGTCGGGTCTAGTAACAACTAGTAACAACAATACAACAAGATAACAGATCTTCAGATTTGGAGATATAATAGGCATCTTCGACATTTGTACCTGACTGGCTACCACCTTTCTTCTAGAATTAGCTACGAAACGTTCTAAACTTTTTCAGTGTCAGTCGGTCGATGTCTTGCTCTATGTTTCAACGCATCGATTATGTCATTGGTCTTATAAAACTCTATGGAGGTGACATTACGATCAGCGGCTCATCGAAACTATTGACATGTCATTTGAACTTTGCAAAATGTTACCAATGCTTTGCAAAGCAAATCTTACAGGTTGAAGTCACTAGAAACACTACATCGATAATAGTGAAACAGTTGCTTACGTCAGGGTACCATCTGACGGCCTATCTTAATTGTACCATAAAGACAGTCTTCACAGTATTTCGAACTGCGATCACTGTTCTGTCTTCGAGAATAGCAATACAACTGACCTGAAAAAGGTCGACACTTTTAGTTCGTTACAAATAAACTATATGTTAATATAATTTCAATCGATGTAGTCCTTCTAAAGTGTTTTTCGTTATCAATGAACTCAGACATTTGTGTGAGCATGTATGTACAAACCAGACATCACAATCACACAAGAGCCGAGAACCATTACCATTACCTGTCACCCAATGTTTGCCTGGACCGGATCAAGTCCTGAACTACTCGGTCGACGAGAAGAGTCGACATTAACTGGGCTATAGAGTCGTCTCACAATCGCCGTCTCAGTAATATAAATAAATAAGTAATCACAATTCATACTGACATCCCCTCACTAATCATTCTTGTGTGTGTACATATGGCTGAGTGACATGGATATACACAATTAATATATCACAAAAAATCACGATGGGAAAGCAACTTCTTAACTGTATATTAACTGGGCAGCATGGCTGCGTGTTTTTTTTTTTCAATATCGTTAAACTTAAAAACGGTCCGCTAATTCTCCATCAGTGTATACATATTCGTATTGAATACTTTATGTTATATTTATAATCGCTGGTGCGTCCGTTATGTAACTTGTAAACGACACAACCAATTGAGGTCACGTCCACGCATTATATTTGTTTTATCATGAGAACGGTGGTAGCATAATTTTTCAAATTATGTGCGTTTTGCAAATCAATTATCATTCGCTTCGACAAAGGAAAAATCACGAGGAAACTTATATACCTTAGAGTTAGTTCTTCTTAATCTTCTGAAACGTACGTGATGTCTGCCAAACCACCCTTGGCCAATGAGTAACGAAGTCAAATGTATTTTAAATATATGTAGATCACGGCTTTTCAATCGCTCTTTAAGAATTTATATTTTGTTTCTCCCCCCCCTATTAGTCCTTAAAGGTTCCAAATACGACCATTGACACACATTATGTACACATACACATTATAAGACATACACATTATAGACACCGTTCACTATTTCATCATCATCATCATCATCGTCATCACCGCCGTCGCCGTCATCATCAATATGCATCTACGCATTTCTATCACCCTCCCCAAGACTTTTAACGCCCTTTAAGAAGACCTTGACGCCCACTTCTTGAAAAACGCAGGATAAAATATTATACACACAGTAAAAATATATTATAACATACGCTATAATAATGTAAAATCCACTTGAACTGTTGTTATTTCTTTCGAAGATAACAAATCGATCAGTGCGTTCTCACCATTTAAATTTCATAAGGAGATAACGTATGGATGTGATGACGTGCGTGATTTGTACAAACTTTGTGCAGCTAAAAGCGTCGATTGACTATGTACAATACAATGTTTAGTGGAAAAAAACAATAGCGTGTTATTTAAAAATGGAATGTAACAACATCGGTATAATTACGCCACCACCACCATTACAACCCATAAAGATGCCAGTGCTGGGATTCCTGTTCGGGTCTCCTCTCACTACGAGAGGAGTTAAAGCCGTAGTCCACTAACCAACGGACTTCACGTTCTTTGAGAACATTATGGAAAACTCAGGTATACAGATATCCTGACGATGTTTTGATGATATTCTGATGATGTTCCTTACTAGTTACGTTTGAATTCATGCTTTTTAAATATGGAATTTAATAATGCTGTGATTACAGCGCCACCTATCAGATTATATTACGGCCGTGAACCGTTGGCTCAAGAAAAGATATGTAAACTTTATGAGGGTATTACAGGTGTATTGTTTATATTAACCACCACGCACTTGAAGTTACTCGTAACACCCATTCCCATACTGAATTGTTATTTATTTTGACTAATAAACCGCCCACTCATCGCTTCAGAAAACCTACGCCTTACGTGTAGAAATAGCATTCGCATTAGTTTAGGAATGGGTTTTTCTTCTTCTGTGAATTATAAATTGACTACAATAGCTGCAGTAAGACAGACTGAGTGATAAATGAATAAAACATTTCATTTTCTCTATCGATAACAAAGTCTGCCTACAGCTTATTTTGTAACTGGTGAATAGAATTGATAAAGAAGAATAAAAAGAAGATACAGAGAAGCATAGATTGAAGTTGTACTTGTTTATTGCGTTGTTTTTTTTTAAACTTGACTTGAATTTTGTCCGACATTTTATAAAATTTGTGTTTTGTTATTTTTCCATTGAACGGTCAGCGTTCACACTACGGGGTATAATGCTATATAAGTAAATATCTATGCTGATAATAAAACTGACAGCGCCGAATCTGCATATCGAATTTTTTTAAGTAGGTAAACTTTGTTAGATATAAATGCCGAAACACATTTTTTTGTACACGTGTAACAATAACTAAGGTTATTTAAATGACTCTTGGTCTATTTGAAACTTACGTTACGGGTCAAATCTAGCATACTTTTCATCTCTGACCATTACCTGTTATTATGGAGTTTTCCATGAAAACAAAACGAATGTGCGTCACCAGCCTTCTATACCTAAAAGTATTAATTAAGTTATTGGTAAATATTTTATATATGATTTGAAACTAATGTCATCGCAAAATTTATACATTTTATTATGTAACGGGTACTAACGATACGTTTATATCGTTAATAAATAAAACGTATCGTGAGTACCCCTTACATAATTAAATATGTTATATATAATGTTATCATTCAATTCCCTTGTTTCCGTGTAATACTGTAACCGATTTTTTTTAATACTTGATAATTATAAAGCATCACATAAATAATTATTTATATGACTCTATTTAATTATTGACTTTTATTTTAAAATTACAGACACTTCTGTTGTACTATGTAATACAAGGAAACACAGGTAATAATAAATATAGATACGCTTATATTTAAAAAATACTGGCAACATTAAATCGAATAAAAAATAAAAATTCTCAATATTAAAACATAAGTAAGAATAACGCTCTCCATAAACTCAACTTCACAATGGAATTAAATTTCCTTGTAGATATATATATATGTATGTGAAGAGGTATTGTTGAAATGGGGTTTTTGTTTTATTGCTCGGCAGAATATGAAACAAAGCTTCTGTGTGACGTTGGTTGAAGTGTACAGTTCAGAAACGGTTAATACAATTTCCTTGCCCCTATTCCAGAATACAAATGGACCTTTAGTGCAAGACTACATAGATGAAAAAGTACACTGTAAAAAACGCGAGGCGGCATTGAGTTACATGTATTATATTTGTACATCACTGGAAATTATTTTTTTTCACAGCTCTTTTAACTTGAGGGATTTTTTATATAGTTAAAAATAAATAATAAATAAACAAATGTATACACGCTTACACCCCCGCACTAGGATTCCCTGTGTTGCGGGTGGCATGGACATAATATGACCTTACAAACACGCATGACCCGAGAACAATTTCAACTTTTCCATCCAATAGATTTATAAAAAAACCTCGCGTGAGAGATGAACTGACTCAACAAATGATATTTAAGGGCTAAAAAAGGAAAAAAATAATAGCCATTAATCCATGTCAATCTCAAGTCAGTCGGAACGGTTTCAAGCTAATCTGCGACCTCAATATAATAAATGCTGAGTCCGCAGAATTATATTTCCTTATAAAAATAATAATCGCAGCATACTTATGTATAATGACCTGAATGTACATAGTTATAAACAGTGATGAAACTGCTAGATTGAATTTTGGTCTCTCGTTAGCGACGCACGGGTTTGAATACTGAAGAAAAAGATGTGTGAAAACATAAGGCATTTGTTTTAACTACCACGTTGTAGAAGAAAAAAACCGTGACTATACTTGTATTACTGAGAGTTCTCCAATAACGTCTCAGGGGTCTGCAAAGTGTTAATTCGCACTTAATTGATGTGGGATGTCGTATATACACGGAGACGAGACGAGACCCACGGAAAATTATGTTGTTCTCTATTAGAAATGGTACAAATTAACCTTATAGGGGCCTGTCATCCCGGTATTAACGACCCGCATAACTTGTTAATGTAAATATCTCCATTACCCACTAAATGGTACGCATGCCCTAAGATTAGATAAACGAAATCGTAATATTCCCTGCAGCAATAAAATACTTAATGGGCTCGTGAAATCTATACCAGCAGTGCTAATAGTACTAATTTATGATGTTTTTTTTTATGTAGTCATCCAACTGACAGTATTTTTTATGATATAATTATCCTTATGATAGAGCAAACATGATTATCGCGTATGCCTATAGGTAATAGATATTTGCGCGATTGCAGAAGCTTCGTATAAACGAGATAAGTTAAACAAGTATCAAATTGAGTAGGTATATAATTTATTATTTTCAGTAGCCGCTACCCATTGAGTTTCCTCACGCTAAAGACGTCATATTGCGTCGGTGGTGAAGATGGTGAAACTCACTGACTCGGACTACGACAGTGCTACCGAAAAACGTTAAAGATGTCTTACGGTTTGATTGTACCATCTTGCACGCTGCCTTCGGTATTATCCTGGATTTCACAGAGCCCGGAAACGTCTAAGGGGAAAGACGTGGCGCTTGTTTCTCTCGTTCGTTGTTCAGAAGGCATCACGAATAAGAGAGGTTAAATTAAGGATGAACAGATAGCTGTTACTTAAATATTGAAGATACGATATTATGCATCCCTGGATTTCTATTCAAAATTCAAAATTCGTGCTCCGTTAATTGGATACCATTAAGAAACCCTACGACACGACCCGAAAGACCCATTAATAACTGGTAGTCTAGAGCCCGTAATCTTTAAGACTTTAGGTGTTCTGCAGTACAAGATGAGTGCTTCGGAGATCTAGTCAAATTGGTGGCCATTTTACTATCCATTGTTGGAATACGTGCCGAAGAATGAAAATTCATATTAATTGACTTCACGCCAATTCTTCACAGATAATTTTTTTTTTTGCCACACGCATGAAAATTGTGGAATTATCTTCTTTCCCCTTGGAAGGACGCACTAGCGCTTATTTCAGAGCGTTATCATATTTTGGTTAAAAAAAAGTTCTAAACGTAGCAATTTAATCACAGGCGACGATGACCACATATGCTTAGTTGACCCAGTTGTAGCTGTATTGGGGCGGCTTAGAATACTCCCCCCAATCCCATGTTGGCAGAACAGGGTGTCATAAGAGGCGACAGAAGCCGGCCTGCTTGGTGGTAGGGCTTCGCGTATGGATTATATTATCAGCATTATTATTATGTTATTAATATTATTACTGGTATTATTATCTTGCCGTGAAGTCTGCCTGGCTAGCTACCACCCTCCTGCTAGAGTCAGCCGCCAAACGACTCGTCGTGTTCCGACTGGGGTCTTAAGAGCCAGTACTTTCTTTCTAACCTTCTCATTTCCTGGCCGCCAACGCATCAGTGATACCTTCGGTCTTGCTGATGTCCATGGGCGACGGTGACCACTTACCATCAGGTGGCTGGTCTGCTCGTTTGTCGGCTACTGACATAAAAAAAAACCCAGTCCTTACTCATCAACTCTTCAGACTATAAAAATATATATAACTAGGGGCCCTTTTAGCACGTTCGGGTTTAACAATTAATTATTACATATATATATATATAAAATATACAGACGAATATGTCTCTCCGGAAAAGTGTACCTTTAAAATGGTAATTGTCAAATAGGTACCGTAGCTCCGGAGAATACCATAGGCATATACACAAATTCACAAAATTCGCACTCTCGCTTTATAATATTTGTGTAGGTAAATAATTATTTCAGGATTTGTGGCAAACTGTTAAAAACAGCTGCATGTTATTGGACACACTATTCTTAAACAGCAGATCTTTAGATCCCATGATTGAGATTTGTACAGAATATTTGGCTCATCAAAATCTTAGAGTTGGTTGAAGTTTATGACAAAGTATTCTGCTTAATAACAAATATTCATTTACATATCATTAGTCAGTGAGATGTGTCGTGATACTTCTAAATTACACTCGAAATTTGAAGTTATATGTTACATATGTATTAACTCAACGATAGGCGGGTGATCTGAGACAAGATCACAAAAACGTATCCCTATTCCAAGTTCCCTATTTTAGGTTGATTATACATAGATATGCAGCCGCATGGAAGTAACGCTTGAAATTAACTTTTAACTACTGCTATCTGGGAAGGTGACCACTAGTTCGCAGTAAGGAAGTTTCAGTCGTAATCGCGTAATAGCAGTAAAACAAACATAAAGGTCATTCGAGTCCTATAAACTTCATGAACATTAAGTGTATATCGAACGTCAGAGATTACGGTAGCACTTTTAGGTCATCTAAAATTAGATTTTAGTCATCTAGAAATAGATCATGTAGAGAACTGTTAAACTGATTCTTTCAGCTTTTTTTTTTATTTCACGGTCCAATCACTGTTCTAGGATAGAAAATCGAAAAATTTATCGCTTTCCCCCCTCGGTTTGAGCGCTCAAATTGACACAAGATAAGTTTGTTAGGAAATGGTTTATTTTCAACCAGCAAACGCTGAATCTGATAAATGTACATGCATCACAATTTCTTAAGTATACTGAGATCCGTTTGCTTCAAATTTAGAAACCATGTTATGCCCAAATTCCATTCTTTTGAATACATGTGAGATTGTGGCGCTCGTGTGATAAAATCTGCAATATCTCCTGAATCTCATTATGAATACCCAATTATTTTATTGTTCCTACTAGTTCTTGTAAGAAACTTTCTTTCTTACCTTCTTCTCATTTCCTGGCAACGTATCAGTGATACCTTTGGTCTTGCGTCCATAGGCGACGGTGACCACTTAGCATCAGGTGGCTAGTCTGCTGAATTGTCGCCCATTAAAATAAAAATAAAAAACAAATGATAAATTGAAATAATCCAAAAACGATTTACACGATCTAAAACGCGCCCTTCCACCACATTCATTCATTCATTTTTATTAATACAACTAGTAACTCGTAACTAATGAAAGGATTTTTGTAAGTTCTATGAATTAGAACCATATTTATTTATTTGAATAGCTGCAGCCTTTTACTTTGTGCCCTTTTCATAGAATGTCTATTGTGACTTTTATTTCCTATTTCGTGGGAACACATATCTATTTTCCGGAATAAAAATTATTTTACATAATAATTCATAATATAGGTTACAGATAAGCCAAATATCATCCATATCTGTTCAGTGGTTTTATGCTATGCGTTACCAGATTGCAAATTAAAAAACAACTTTAGACCTCTATATCAATAACAAAGCCCAATTTTTTTAACGTTTACACACACCTCCTCACAAGAATTCCCTGTGTTGCGGGTGACATGGACATACACAAATATGATATTCCAAACATCCAAGACCCGAGAACGGACATTTATCTGTCATATAAATGTCTACCCCAGCCGGGAATCGAGCCCGGGATACCTCGCTCGACAGGCAGGGTCACTACCAACTGGGCTATGGGGTCGTCAATTACTACAGTAAAATATCCATAAAATATTAAATGTACAAATTAGGACACGTTGCGATTTTATTATTACTTTAGATATTGTAAAATTACAGTTTACATATGTCTAAGATATGTGAAATCATTAAAACCACAAAAAATTTAATGTCGTTATTTGATAATCCTCAGTTAAAACAGCAAATAAAATAAAACCAGTGTAATTTATACCTATATTTCATTCATTATTTGTACATCTCTTACCAAGTCCAAATGCGGTACGATAACAAACTATTTCATCCACATTATATTTTTAATTTAATACTTTGAAATATACTGAATTCCAAATAATGTATATGGACACTAAAATTTCAAGTAGATATTTAAGACACTGAAGCTTAAATTGCCCCACTTTGTTATTTTGAGGGATGAGCGGTTTGGATCTTTATCAGGCTACTTGAACATTGTATGCCCTGACATATGCCCCCTGGGTAGCAGATCATAAAATATGTTTTCACCTACAGTTACCAATGATTACACAAAATATATCAACAAATTAACTAAACCGACTTCAATTTAACGAAAGTGAATTTCTTGGTTCATCTCTTATTTTTTACACTTAGGGGTGATATCTTTTCTTCAGTTTCAAATGGGACCACCTCCTTTTTTGAAGAAGTTAAAAAGACACTTCGCTTAACAATTCCCCGTGTTACCGCATGATGTCTGATTAGCCAACTGAACAGCTGCGAATTCAGTCCTCGTTTGTTGGCTAAATACCAACATCTATCAAACTAATGATGACCCTAATTACAAGTGACACAGGCTGTCGAGCGTTCCCGTATGACATTCCCAGACAGGGCAGCTATTTTCTCATTTGTGTATGTCCGTGTCACCCTCACACGTGGTATCCTAGTATGATGTTATATGTGCGCTGTTATTAATAATTGAATTATTAAAATCTATTATACCACTATATATTAGTTTATATTTACAACTACAGTACAGCTATACCTGCATCGCGTTATCTTATATTGAGATTTCCTGTAGTTAAAATCGCTGACGTTGAAGTGTAGTTCAAATACTAATATTATAGGAAAAAACAGAGAGTTTTGTTTATGTGAGGAATAAATTCTGGAGCTACGCAATTTAGTTTAAAAAATATTGCAAAGTTTAAAGGTAAAAACTTCTTGCAGTTCAAACCATTTTTTTTCCACGTGACACAGTTTCAAAATATATTTCAAATTCCGACTATTTCTTTATTCGAGAATATATTTGTTGGCCGGTACTGTTTTTACACATCTCTGGTAATAAGTAAGAAGAAATATCCTCTCCTTCCCTCTCCGCTCCTTTCACCTCACCTCACCTCAGTTCATCACGTTGTACAATTATTCATTTGTATTTGTAGAAAAAAATCCTTCGTTACAATATTTTACCATTCGAAGTGTATGTTATTCCAAATGGACACAGGCTATATATCATGTATGTATATATATGTATTTCTAAAAAACCTGGACTCATGATGATATTTGTCGACTATGTCTCACCTTTTGTTAGATTCGACACGGGTCGACATAAACGAAAACTGATTTTGGGGGTCGACGACATCTAATAATCGACCCCTATTAATTATCATGAGTTCTTATTTGAAACTTTCAAGTATAACGTTGTGTTACATGTTTTGTTTTTTTAGGCTTTTATAAGTTGATGCGTTCAACATCTTAGACTTCATCACCACTTACTAATAGGTTGGATTGTTGTAATTTGGCTTTTGGTGTCTGAGGATCATTTCATTTCCAAACGGGATCTCTTGCCCAAAGTAGTTTTGGAATCTCTAATTTAGACTATAATTTTTCAACTTACATATATAATGTGATAACTGTTCAACCCGGATGAAGTCGGGTAGGTCATAGGACATACAACCAAACATTAAAGAACCGTTTGGGCCTCTATTTCGAGAATACAGACCTTGTAGGAGCACGGCTTCTCGTTGGGGAGATGAATAGGTACTACTGATTTTAACTTATTTTTTGAAGGAGTACATATACACCATACATTAAGTCAAAAGAGCTTGAAAGACTAATAAATACATATTGTGTGTTGGTTAAATTTCACCAGGCTTTACTTTAAATTTTAAAAGTGTTAAACATACAGATTTGGTCACGTTACGGTTTTAAATAAAAATTAAGCTCGATAAAATAAATTAAGCATTTAATATATTTTTATTGGATAGTTACAATAAACTTGAACGATGTAGATTGGAAGAATACCGCGGACATTTATACAAATATGTAGAATTGAATTACAAGCTGATAGGCGATAAAATGATGGCGTGATTTACAGTAAATCGAATATCGGAACATTAAACTGTGCTTCATCCGCCGTGTTTTCCTTTGGCCGTTATACAAACAGACACTTTAATGACTTTACAAAGCATCTGTTTACAATTCTGAATGTAAACAAAGTCTAAGTGTCTTAGATATGTTAGGTATTTTTAGTGTGAATAAATAGGTGGTGGAAACCTTTGTACGGCCGCGTCAAATAATTAAAACGGTTTGTCAATTCTTTAAAGGGTCGCTGTTTCTCGATAACACCATCTTTTGCATGTGTTACTAGTAAATAATTCAATTAAACAATCATATTTAATTGCCAGATTATAATTCGCGGGCGAGCGTTATGAACAAGGATTGACTGTAATTATAGAGAAAAATCCAAAACAGCTCCTTAAAACGCATCGTTAAATGATATAAAAGAAAATAAACGAAAATTAATCATAACTCCTCGCTATAACCCAACATAATTTAAATGATAATGTATATAATCTCATCTTCAACATTTTCACAAGAAACTGTAAATACTCCTGGATATGACTTTTATCCAGTCCGATTTAGACTTGTCCCATATACCTACCTATTAGTTAATCACCATATCTGAATAGGCGATCACAATTAGGCACAAGCACAGGCATTAATGAAATTAACTGTGTCCATTCCGTTATATGTATCATGTTTGAAATAACAATGGAATATGTCTACATCGGCTATAATTCATTAACGGCCACCCGCTGGGAACGGGTTTCTTCTCATAACTGAAGCTTAGAGCGTAGCACTCAACAACGCTACATCAGTGTGGACTGGTGGAAGATTATTTTGGCTGCTTTATTATTATTATTATTATTATTTCGAACCACTTCCCCATACCCCTTCCCCTTCCCCTACCTATGTTCCACTTCTCCCCTGTCAGCCAATAATATATGGCCAGTAATTTTAACATAAATATTCCTGAAATCAAAACATTACTTCATAAGTTACATTTTGTTCAGATAAATGTACGAACGTTTTACGAGTTCTTGTAAAATCCCAAAAATATCCGCAGAGGTTTTGTCGTTGACAAACTTTAACTTTACTTTGAAACTGTGTCCATTATCTTGATGAGAAAGGATTTATTCGGTAATTCATTAAGGGATAGGTACAGTCAAGTAAGTAAATATAACGCCTTGCCTTAAAATTGAATTCTGTGTTAAGAAAAAAATTACATCAAACAATAATCTCATTAATATTCTCTTTTTTTATCGACTTTTTACTAATAAAGACATTGGTACTAAAATAAATATTTTGCAATAATCTTGAACTCACTCCCGAAGATTCCACGTCGGTGTTACTAAACTGGAAGTAGCAATTGGAACTATTTGTCGACTCGCGGAATTTCTCCGGACGTGAACTTCAGATTATTTCTGCGATTGCAAACGTGATTTCGAATTAAATCGATTCCCATCAAATCTCGATTCCTGACTAGACAGGCAGCTTGACAATTTAACGATATCACGGTCCGACCGACTGTATAACTTTTTAACAAGCTCATTCGGGTTTGTGTCAAACCCTCGAGTAAAGGTAATCTGTATTCTCAAGTTCATTACAGATTTGTTTCAATTATGACAATTTCATTATAGGAAGAGACCGCCGTATAGATACAATATACCTATGTTAATATTATAAAGAGAGAGTGCGAATTTGGTGAGTTTGTGAATATGCGGTAGGTAACCTCCGGAACTAGCCCTTGTTTGAAAAATTCTTTTACCATTTGAAAGGTGTTATACACATATACTTAAATATGAAGAATTTATATAGTATCTAGGAAGAAGATTAAATGCTACAAATATGACAGTTATTTTGTGGTAAATAAACCAACTTTTGTTTACTGTTAAATATTAAAAATTGTGGTACATAACTGTGTTATTTTACAAAACTCGAAGACCGTCTATAATCAGAGTCATAAAGACTCTAGCCGTTTAAGACATTTTCACTTGAACGGTCAACGCTGAACGGTCTGATTTTCATAATATTTCTTTTACTGTTGAGATACGTCGTCAGATCAGCACGGTAACTCTTTACTCTCAAAGATTACATATCGACGCTGGAAAGCGTAATTACTGTAATCCCCAAAAATACGTTTTTTATACATTTGGAATCAAAGTATATATATATAACAACATTTTAAGGGATTCCAATATTGTAATTTGAAAATATTTACGATATTTTTTTAATGTCCACACAGGAAGTACTCTTCGAAGATACCACCTTACTACTTGTGCTTGCGCTTATTTGACAGAGCCGACGAAAAGGTTTCAGTTGAGGTGCGTGCTGCAAGCGAAGCGGAATTACATGTCCAATGTCCAATGACATTTATGGATCTAAGATAGCATGGTTGGTTTTAAGTACAAATTGAATATAAGTCCTGAATATATATATGTTATACATATAACTTAGAAAATTATCCGTCATAGGTATATAGATTGTATATTTTGCAAAATTTAGACTAAAGGTGTATATGTTTGAACAATATGCACAATGGAAACCACATCAAACGACGTGCACGATTAGTTTTGCAAAAGCCAATTTGTGTAGCTTGATCATTTATGCCCAATGTACCGTAAAATCAAACTGATTTTGTATTTATTTCCGGTTCAATGGAATGACTCGATTGCTTAAGAAAAGCAGCTGAACTGATTTTCATTTTATTTGTCAAGGACATTTAATGTTCCCCCTTTATCTATCTTATTTTTATCTATCCCCTTAATCTAAGTTTTTTAAGATTTTATTGGGGTCTTAAGGAAAAAATATGATTTTTTTTTTAATTATACTTTGAAATTTAAAAGAAATAAATATTTTACAAGGTGAATTAAATGAAATTTTTTTTAATTAGAAACAAAGAGAGGACTATGAAAGAAAAATAAAAATGATACATAATCGAAGTTTAATTTTTTTTTCGATCGCTAATAACGCCTTATAATTGTTATAGCAATTTTGTTTATGACACAAATAACAGCATTCTGTTTGAGTAAAAAACATAAACTTACGGGGTTACAACTTTTAAGAGTAATAACGACGTATTTTAACTTGTTTATTGACCAACACACAATTTTTACTATTAACATGACAATAATAATATTATATAGAATAAAAAAAAAAGAAATATTTTCTAAGGAATTATTTACAAAATATACATAATATATACAAAAAAGAAATACAAAAATAGAAAAAGAAAGAGCACTACCAGAAAACATTTGCGACGAAACAAAACGACGTATTAAATATAATTTTTACAGCATATACGCATTCCAAAAAAATATTACAAATTAGTAATTTCATACGTTGATATGTTCAATTTACAGCGTTTAATATGGTCTCAAAAAAAGTTACAATTGTCGTAACCCAAATTTAAATCCATAAAAACTACTTTAGGCGAAGTCCAACATAAGCAAATGATAGCTAAACATAAAATACCTTATCACTCCAGAAATTACGTTTGTAGCTCGAATAAATATAAAGTTACGATTTTTTTTTCTAAAATTTTAAAAGTTTTTTGGCTCTGGTGTAAAGTTTTATATTCTTGGGTTACAGCAATTACACTTTCCGGCGTGGATACAATTAATTCCGCCTGTGTTAATTACAATATTTAATATTATTAAAAACTTTACCAGGGTTTATTGGTAAAACATAATCAAATTTAAAATTATCCAATTAAATTTAAACACACTTAATAGTTAAATTACTAATATTGAAGGTTAAGATAACTGTTTATCTTTTTTTAATGAGACAGAACCCAAAATAAAGGAATTCTAGCACTCGAATCATAGAAATACGTTTTAATTTAATACACAGCAGGCAAAGGTTTTATAATTAAATTGAATTTAGTTTAGTTTTTCCTCGCCGTCAATGATGGACGAGTCTCTGTCCATTGTCAACTGTTTGTACATTTAACAACGGCAGTCGAATTTCGACCACATATACTATAGAGGCTATATAGATGGCTATAGAGGTAGAGGAAGGCCAAAGAAGCGATGGATGATTTTTTTGAAAAATTATATGTCGCTAAACTATACCAATATTATACGGAGAGTGCCAATTTTGTGAGTTCCTGTGTTTGTGGGGGGTAATCGAAACCATGGCACCTATTTATCGAATTCTTTTACCATTTGAAGCATACACTATTCCAGATAGACATAGGTTTACGTCTATGTAATTGTTCAACCCGACCGCAGTCACGGCCGGGCGCTTGTACCTTATTAGAAAAAACAAGTACACAGATTAATGTATTAAGAGTTACTGTAATAATTCAGTACCTAAAACTGAAACTGCATAAGGATGCAATCGGTTCGTAGCTAGAAAACTATTTTATTTTTAGATTTCATGAGAATTTTAGTATCTAACCCCCAAACTACCCTCGTGTTTATTAACATACTTAATTATACCTCTAAACAAAGCCACAAAAGAAGTTTGCATTTTTACTTAGAGGATTTCATGTCGTTTATGTCGCACACTGGTGTGTTGTATGTCACTGGTTTAAGAGTTTTGATCTAATTAACAAAAAAATACCCTTCTACCCGATACCTAGTCTTAAAATGTTGTTAACATAAGTATTATTTTGTCTCTATACGTCTCAATTTTTGTAATATAAAAGATTCGTCTGGCCAGTGTTTCAATAAATGAGTAAATAAATATATCTACCTTTATTTGCAGATGTCAGTCCCAACACACTTATATTAGGTTAAACCGATATTTTGCAATTTCATTGGTAGACTCCCGAACCTTAGCTGATAATTTGAATTTAATTTCATAAAAAATAGCGCGATCGGGCACTGGCTCAAATGTGAACTAAGTTACATCAAAATGAAGTGAAATAGACGAATAAAATAACTCTGTTTTATTTTCAACTTATAAATCTATAAATAATTAAAGTAAGTGACCTTTTAATTGTTATTAACGTTGAAAATACAAATCTTGTATTTGAACTTCAAAAGAAAACTCCAATTTCTTTTCAAAGTAAAATTCCAACGTAGGTACAACTGTACAATCTTAATTTGAACAACAAACTAATTCAAAAGCAAGATTAAAAACCAAATCATATTTTAATTGGAATCGTTTCCAGCAGTAAGCCGACTAAGCCGTCTATGTGATATCTAATATTACACGTTTATGTATAGTTTAAATATAAATAATATTTATATTTGCTGTTTACATTTACAATTTTAATTTTAAATAAAATTTTATTTTCATTTATTTTTGGGTCCATATTTCTGTCACGTACGGTTTATTTGATAAATATAAAAATGAGTAATATCAAATCCCATGTTACTTGCGTATTTTAGAATACATTCAATTTCAACCTATTCCGAACTTTTATTTTTAATCATTCGAGTTCCCTTTGAAACTAACTGTCACAAACTACCGCACTAAAGCCGCAAAACTTACAACAGAGGAAAGAAAAGAGGAAGTTGAGTTGCTACTTTCTATTTCGTGAAGCTTACGCCGCAACTTCTCTATCCCGTCCATCCGTACTGCGTAGCCGGTGTCACTAGAGTTTAAAAAAAATATTTCTGGAAGTAAATAATTAATCTGCGATATGATTATTGCCGCATCAAAAATAGGTTGCCAAGAACTATTCGGACCTTATGAAGAGCCAAGTACATAATTCTACTAAATCTACCCCTTGGTCATAACTTGGTCGTTTCATATAACTATTATATGGTATAATAAGACTTAATTTCTTATCAGAAATTCATCAAAGAGCCAGACTGTAGATTATATGGTCATTCGACAATTGAGTCATTGAATTAAATTATCGAACTTTTTATGAAATTGTCAATTTAACACATAATACATATAATTATAGTTAAAGGTAAGTTGTAAAATAAATTATTTAAGAAATTAACTAATAATATTGAGAAGCTAACAACACAAAAAGTTAAATAAAATATAAAACATAAAATGAGAAAAATAATAAATAATACATAAATTTCAAGATATATATAAAAAGTATTTTTGTATAGTAACTTACATGATAAGTCTGCAATATTGCATTAAAAATAATTTTAAAAGCCAATAAAGCAGATAAGTTATTTATGTATCTTACAGCGTTTATTCGGACATTAATAAATTTTATTGCAGCTTTGTATTGGCATTTTTGTAGTATTTATCAATTTAATATAATATATATTAAATGTATAGGATGACATTACATTATTTAGATTACAGTTGACCTTCGCTCATAATAGTAACAAAATTAACGACATTTTTTTATTTATGAATAAGGACAAATAATGGTGTGGAAGGAGAAGGAGGAGTGAGGAAGACAAACAACAAAGGAAGAGAGTCGTTGTAAGAGGAATAAGTTATCCTAGACACGAAGACACTGCCTTCAGCCACTTAAGTATCTGAAAAACACGTCAGTCCATATAACTAAATTAGAACCACCAGATGAGGCATTTGCCAAGGCTTTGCGAACAAATTTTATTTACATGTGAGCTTATCGAATTCCTTCATCCCAAAGGGCGAAGCCTACGATTGAATTAATACTTTACTTCGCCGATATTCTCCGCGCTGTAAACGAATTTGCTTGGCTTTCGCACGTAACAAGATTTGTAGCCAAAGGGCGAAATAATATGCTACTGATTAAAGAGTGCTATATCATAAACACTAGAGCCTGGCTGCCGACTAATTGGCCTACGGTTTAACGGGTATTAAGTTGAAATGATTTATACAATACTTTCTTTAATAAATAAATAAAAAAGGGTTCAGTAAGTTACAAAGAAAAAACGAAGCCCTTAAACGTATCAAAGTCCCTTAGAGGTGCAAAAATAAGTCCCAAGTACACTCCCGCATCAAAACTCTACTTTCCGATTCTTTGTAGGAAAAATTACATCAGTAATACTTTTCTGTGTCGAATATGAAAGTATTTTAATAAACTTCTTATGCAATTCGATATATTTAATCGTCCGCTTGGTAAATATATAACTTAGACAAGCAATTTATATAATTGGCAAAACCTAGTTACAGCTGTACAGCTTTTTAAAATTTCATCTTATTTTTATATTGCTTATTGTGTACAGTTCTGCATATTCTAAATGGAATCTAAACTGTTTCTGTTTTTGAAATTACATTTATGTTGTTTAAACTACCAGAGGAAAATTCAGAAATCCAACCACGACCCCTCGCTCGGCAGGCAACGTCACTGCCGGGGCTGCAGGGCATTGTAGATTAATAGTAGGTAATGTATTATAAATACAAAGAGCATTCGACAAATTCTCTTTATGATAAATTACTATACTTTAAGACATTGAAAACAAGAAGTGAGTCGCTTCATTTCAGTTATTGATTAAAGAAAATATTTGTGAACATCAGGACACTCACTTCGCTTCAGTCATCGTTTACTATTATATAATACTAGTGGCCCAGCTCGACTTTGTTAAGGTTGAAAAATTAAA
>PDGT01000116.1:217483-264577 GCA_003671415.1 Megathymus violae | reverse complement strand
CAATTTCTGTTAAAAATATTTTTTAAGTGCTACCATATTTTATCCAAAATTAAAAAATTTCAGGGGAAGATTTATATGTTTTTGAAGTAGTATCCACATTGACATAATTATACAAAAAGGTTACTTTTATACATCTATGATATTGTTAGTGGTTTTTAACCAAAAAAGATGCCTTGCAATGGATTTAACTTCACCTTTCACTATACATGCAACAATGTGAAGTGTCATTCTCATTAAAAGATTAATAGTCCTTTTAGTAGTACTATACCAATGTTTAATTTCATAGAATAAATATATCTATTATATAAATTTCATTTATATATTGTCTGTAACATAGGTACAGACCGAACTTGACGTAATGGCAAGAGTATCATTCTTGTCATCTGATTAAGGAAATTAAAAATTTCATAAACCTCTGTACTACAAATGGGTATATAGCTTCTAAAGGTACATAACTGGCGAGATGCTAAGACCGCATATCCAGTAATCTGAGCCATATTGCGTTCTAGTGCTTTGACCGAGAAAGCTCGTTATGTCCAATATGGTCTGTATTGCGTTCCTGGTGAATAATTGAAAAGGTCAACTTAAATGGAAAATACGATGGGGAAATATTTAAATTTCAAACTATTTCGTAATTTAAGTGTTTTGTAAAGACACTTATGCACATTTGTTTGCTTTTACTACCGCTTCGAATAGGTGCATTAATAATGTGGAGATGAAACTGCGAAAGAAACTCCTCAGCCAATCTGTTAAACCTATAAATATAACAATTAAGAAGAAAACTTTATAAACCGCGCGAAACCGGTTGCGGGACGATTATTTCCAGGTGTTATTATCAATTACGTATTCAAAAATATGGAAAAGGCATGAGTGCAGTTCACACACCGTAGAAGTGGAAATTTCAGAAAACTACATTTAGAGAGAAAGAGATGATTCACCAGGAGTAGGATTATTATAGAGTTTATTTATTTATTTTCTCTGCCGATATTATTATTAATTATTTCTTTTTGAACTCCTTAAAATAGGGGTTACAAGGACGAATTTAATTCCTCTCGGTTAAAATGTTTTATAAACTAATATACATACAAACACATTACATTATACAACATAAACTACTTTAAATTTATGTGCACTAGTAGTACACGGCAAGAATTTTCTAAGACGGCACATGGATTGTAGAATCGCGTTTACTTTCTTGCATATATGTGTTACTTGTACTCTAGTTCAAACAGCTTTCGAGATGAAGGTCTAAGTTTTTCACAGAGTTAGAATAGGGCATAATAGAGTCATGATAATTTATTTTGGAAAATGATCCCACTCAATCTATACTACAAGTCATGAATGACCAAACTTGACACTTAGAAGGGTTAATGGTTGCACCATATTGTTTAAACCAGGAGTGTACAGCTTCCAGGTTGCAGTTTAGCTGACTAATCACATTGTTGAGATATTTTATACTCGACTGAACATAGACTAGAAGATCATCGGCATAAAGATGGTACGAACAATCAATATGAGAAATGATCGAGTTGATAAACAAAGAAAAAACCAAAGGAGATAATATACCACCTTGGGAAACGCCAGTATTGAGCTCAGTCCGATCTGAGCACTCTTGCTTTAGGTGTACAGACTGGTGACGATCGCGAAGCTAAAACCACTCAAGAGCAACTAACGCTAAATGATTATGAACCAAAATGGAAAGGAGGATTACGCGATTGACTATGTTAAAAGCATTTTAAAAGTCCATGAGCACCACTACCGTAATTAACTTACACGAAAATTCGGAATTAGTTTTCGACATGCTCGTATTTTTTTTTTAATAAAAATTATAAAAATATTCACATTAATAATACACATGAATTGTAAATCACGCACACTGTAATACCTTCATCCAACGGTTCGTAATACGCAGACACACACACGTAGACGTTACAACACGTAGACGTACTAATACGTACTAACAAAAACATATACAAGTAGAACGCTCACATTAGAGCAAGTATTATATGCAAGTAAGCAGACCTCACTCAACTTTGAGAACATTATGAAGCTCTTTTAGGAACGCAACTTTCCTCGGAATGATATCCTTAACAGAAACAAGTAATTAACATTTTTTGGCAAAAAAACATTGTCGAAGCAGAGACAAGTTGATTTGATAAGTAACATTAACAAATGAGATGGCTATTTTAACATACCTTAAACTCATGATGTTGGGATGTAAAGGACTCCATGGACTTAAGTCCGAGTCCAACCTCTTTTGCTCGTAGTGTACTCTGCTGCAAAATAAATGCTGCAGCCACGCTTGTTTCCTCCTGTTGAACGTCGCCGATTACAGTTGTACGTTCTGTACAGCCCGATTTAATCCTGACGGTATTCGTGAGTCGAAGTAAAATTCTTTACGTGCACCTGGTACATATAATGCATTTTCTAGTATCGATCGTGAAATGTTTTAACGTATTTTGTTTATAGTGTCATAGAGTGTCAAGTCATCCGCTTCCATCTCGGCCACTGAAACGTCTTTAATTATTTTAGTGTTACGGATGTCCACAGCTGGACTTTTTACAATCAGTTAGCCTTTATGCTCATTTATTATAACATTTAAAAAAACAACTTGAAATTATACCGTAATAAAACTTATTACTAAAGGTTAAATTTTAACCGCTTAATATATTAAAAGCGTAATAGTCATTAACATAGGGCATAGTAAATAAAACAGCTTTTGAAATGGTATTATATTTATTATCATTTGAAAGGACACGGTTGAAAAAGTGATGAAAACATATGAATATTGTTACGTGTTAAGATTAACAGGTTTAGCAAAACGCCAAAATTGTTCCACAAAGACTTTATAACACTGTTAGCAATACACTCCAGGACTAGTTAGCGATCGCTGTCACGCACTCGTTCATCGCAATATTTCGCTCCTAGAGGGAAGTTTTCGCTTCAGTATTCCAAAACCGAATGACCCGCAGGTAATGTCTTCCATCTATTTACACCGCGTTAACTATTAGGTTCTAGGACAGATGGGTTCGTCTCTATTACGTAACATTTTATAATGCAAGGCTAACAATAGATGTTGCTTAAACAATTTCAACTTCATATACATATAAAGGTTTACGAATATGCAAAAAAATTGATTTTTAAAAACGACTCCATCGTCTAGGCCTCTAGGCTTTCCTCAGCCACTTTTTTGACTTGTGTTATTGATATCGACCGGTTGGGTCACTCTCTCTTGGTTAGCTCTAACGTCATCAGAAGGGTCCTTATCACATTTAGACTCAATTAACGTGATTCGAATGGTATCTTGCGGGCAATGACATGAGTTTGATAGGGTTACAACAAATCCGTAGAGGATTGCGAGGTCTCTTATAGGATACTATTTGCCTCCACACTTTAGTACTTTTCCATCTTCATATACCATCTTGACGCACATAAACCAAGCAAATTGCAGAAATATCCCACTATTAGCAATAATCATATTTTGTCAGTGTATTTGTAACTGGCTGGGTTAAATAAGTAATTAAAAATAATAATATGTGATATGATGAAAACTGTGACATTTATAGAGACATTATTTGGGATATATTAGGGAGAGACAAATATTTTTGAAATTATACTTCTTATTGCGCGTTGTTATAGAGAAAAATGATGAGAGTGAATTTATATGATGCGCGCGCACAGACAGCGTCACGATTTTATTTAACAGAATGAAGTTAGTTATAAATCTTTCTGTAGTATAGTATGAAGTGAGATGTATATTCGAAATGTTTATTCCGGTATTTCTATAAGCACAACACGTGTTTTCTATCGATAAAAATAAAAACTATTTATGTGTTTTCAATTAATTCATTAGAGTACGATTATTGTATTTATATTTCTGACCCAAAACTAGGACAAAAAAAATATTTCTTAAAATGGACCTAAATTTGATTATAACATGTATTATATTATACTATACCTGTATTATAACTTAATTATAACAACAAACGTTAAGGTGAATACGGTAGTAACACGCCCGCCTTGGTACACGATACGATTGACATCGATTTTTCTGCAAAAAAGCGGCTTAGGGCTATAAAAAATGGGCAGTTAAACCATCTCGGAAACTATAATATAAACAGAAAAATTAATAAAGCATTAAATTTTGAACATAACTGCATTATTTAGTCAGTTGCAAGGGAGAAATTTATAAAAAGTTAAGTAAACGTGAAAAGTTTAATCCAACATTAAATACCGTGACAAAACCACGTGTATCAAGCTTATAAGTACTTTTTAAGTCCATTATAAATCTAGTAGTGACTTTAAATGTATTACTTGACATTTTTTTTCTTGATCATATTTTATAGTTTTATAACTTCAAATTAAATTACTTTAATTTAAAACTAGAAAACGGGGAAACGGATTATCCTTAACTTTGCAAATGAATACCTGTGTAGCATCGGCTCTGAGTAGTTACTGCAGAGCAACACAGCAATGTAAGAGTTTGAATGATATACTGGTACCCATCCAACTTGTCAGGGTTACCATACCATTGATGCTTATGAACGGCGATGAACTTACTACCAGGAGGCTCGTCTACTTCTTTATGATTGTGACTATTAGCAAAAATCTAGCCGTTTTTAAGCAATAATGTTTATAACTTATGTATATGTATTATGCTTATATATCGGTGTCTTTAAAAACGAGGTATGTAAAAAATACAAATGAAAAAAAAAACAAATAAAAAATGTTTATAGATATCAATAGAGATTTTTATCAAAAAGATAAAGTATCACGTATAAGATAATGACTTTGTATCCTAAGGACGGATTAAATTCAAAATATCCACTTAAACCATGACAGTTGTTTGGTATTGCGCAGTATTCGTAATCCCCTTCATCGCTTATTAAGTCATCTGATCCATTTTCACCTTCGGCTACCCCAGTCTAAAGTAAGTTCGTCATCGATTTTTTGTAATATAAAGAGATTAGGAGAGTTTTCAAATTAATTTTTCGTGTCACAATAATAATACCGTCCCCTTTGTTATTGTGATTAACAATTATTAGTATACACAGCAAAGGGGATTAAATATGTTCGAGGTCGACTCCCAAGTTATATTACACAATGTATATACAGGGTTTATTTGTAATAATAATTGTTAAATACAGTATTTCATAAATGTAAAACATTAAAACCTTTAATGGCGTGTCAAATAGTCAAATAATAATATTTTTAGAATCAGATGTAGTCGAAACAATGATTTAAATTTATTTCATACATTTACTGTCGACGTCACTGAGGGCCTTTCAATTCTTTACAATATTGGATATAAAACAGATATACAGATATATAGTCAATATTTAAATTGTTCTACTCAAACTTTACCACACACGACACAACAAAGGTGACACTTTTTTTTGATAACTTACTTTAATAAATACAATTTTTCACTGTCATGTTTTACATCGCAAATTGATCGTCTAGTTCTTCGAAATGAAATGTCACAAGTGTGTATTTTGACAGGACAGGTTAATTATAAAACTTTTTATCTTTAACATGATACCTAACTGAAGTTTAATGGTCTATGTGCAAAGATTAATCTTAATACAGGTCATGGCATTCGTTCTGCGATACCTGTTTGTTGCTGAACGCTCAATTATGCGCATCCGACGTATTACGAAGGCTAAACTGACGATCCAGTCCGAAGTTCCATTATGCGTTCAACAGACCCGAAATTGAAGCTTTTAGTCACAAATGGACTGTGCGCTAAATCTGAAGTCAGATGGAAAGCCCTTGAATACCTTTCGTAGAAGCGTTTAATCTTCTGTTTTGCATGTTTCATAAGTGACGTGCAAAGCATAACTAGAGGTATATACAAGGTTTTTTCTAAATAAGTACAAAGAAAACCGATACAATTGGTGATCTGAGATTACTGGTTTCACCATCTGGTGATCTGGTGATCACTGTAAAATTTCACACATATACCAGTCACCACGTGTTTATTCATTTTGATGAAATAAAATGTATTATTGCATAATATGTGTAAAAAAACGACTTCACCCATATGCGAACACATTTCTTTATGTTTATCTCTGCCGCGTTGTCGATACAATCTTGTAAATGTCACGAATGACAGTGACGCCATTTAGTAAAATACGAAAGTGGGTTGTAATTCTATTGTGAGCACTTTCCTAAATATAATATTTTCTATATTTGTTCGATTTAAAAAGTCCTGTAATGTAAGCTTTAACTGTTGTTTCTTTCGTTTTATAGGTGAGTGCATCTTTTGTTAACAGATCACCTTAATTTTAACTTAATTAAATTTAATTGTTTAATGTTGTAAATATTAGATTAAATGAAATTGTTGTTGTATTTTTATAAATAAAATTGTCGTTTTACAGAAAGACGCAATGACGTGTTTGTTTCATTATTCCCAATTAACCAAGAGTGATACTCTATTAAATATATAAGTATACACTCTGAAATGTCAAGGCGAAGAAAAAAAAAAGACGGGTGAAGTACTTATGCAGTCGTATTATCTCTTTGCAGTTAAAGGCCACATTAAAAGAAACAAATTGCAATAAATTTTAATCAGAATGTGAAGTGGTTAAATTAGAAAATTAAGAACGATAGGCATTTTTATGCAATATTTTATTCTCTGACGAAACTCATTTTTCCAATAAAAGTATGTATAATCGAAAAAAAAAACATTATTGGTCACACATCAATCCTTTACGGGTAACCGAATGGCATCGCCAAGAGGCGTTTTTCATTTAATTGTTGGTGTGGTATTAGAAAGACAAAATATTATATTTCAAAATGTATGATGTAATTTGGCCACTTTTAAATATAACGTAAATGTAAGTAAACTGTTTAAACAGCTCTATAATGCCCTTGACTCAAACTGATTAATTATTGTTTCGACAAATCGGGTCGTAAAAGCGGTAAATTAACAAAGATATCAATTCAGTAATTAGGCGAAAATTTTATTGTTACCATGCATTGCTGTGCCCTCAGCGCCGAGGCCACCAGATCTTACTCCCTTAGATTTTTCCCTCTGGGCTTATATAAACAACTAAATCTACAAAGATGCATATAAATGCAATTGATGACTTGAAACGATCTTTGGAAAATATTCTAAACGGGATCAATAATATTAAAATAGTGAATGCAGAACAATCCTTGATACAGACGTAGATTCCAGGTATGTATTGAAAACAATGGCCATAATTTTGAACAATTTATTAATCAGTTAAGATTTAATAGGTAGGTAATATAAGGAAAATAAATTTATGTTGATGTCTTAGAATTCGATCCCTATTAGTGACACTAATAGTATACTAAGTGTTTTCCTTTCAAAATTAACGGGTTCGAGTCCTGGCTATGAATTTTGATTTTACAAAAATTCAATGAAGCAGATTTAGTTTTCATCCAAATCGGGCCCGACTCTCCTTTGAGTACTCTTTTCTGTTGCTCATAGTTTCAGATTTGGCCATTCACGCTCTCTTGAAAAATTCAACCTGTATACACATAGATTATAAATCGTTATTATAAAAAGTAACCACTAACGATACTATAAAAAGTTATTAATAGAAAGTCATCAAACTCAAATTACGAAAAAAGCTTTCACAGTGTATTATCATTAACATAAAACCTTCAGTAATTACTGTTTTTAATCACTAATGGATCAACAATATTGAACTAGCAGGCGCCTGAGTACTCACGTAAATCATAACAATAAACGAAATTAAGCTGTCTGTCTGTAAACTCAAAATAAAGGTTAATAACTAAGTAAAATATGCTATTGATTGTTGATTCCAAACCATTAGCGACCTATAGCAAGTCACAAGCCTCACCTCTCTTGGAGGAATACAGCGTACAGCATCACGCAGTGCGTTTGGTGGTTGGTTATTGGCCAACCTGTTTCGGAAGTTCTTCTATTGCCTGAAGGCCTATAACTTGGCTTAACGATTGATATCTAATAGTAACGGCTAATAAAAGAGACATCGGCAGTTATATACAGTTATGAAGTTACACGTTAAGTTTGCCTGAGCGGTCCCACAATACTCAACAAGCTACACCGTCCATTGAACTAATCTAAACACTAATCTGGTTTTTGTCGATAAAATTGAAGTAAAATACGTGGGTAAAATATCGGAAATCCGATCCCTAATACATGTATGATATGATATGTATATATTGAATATATATTGAACTTAAATTTTGAATAATGTGGATTTTGGGAACCGACCCTCAGTGAAATTCGAAGTCTGTCGTAATAACGCATACATTATTTAGAGCCCCTTACATCCTTTAGATCTTTGTAGATTGTTTCGGGATTCCTAATACCTTAAAACCCTTAAATCCTTGTTTTGAAAAATTTAATGGTTCCTAATTGTTTGTTTTCATGCATTTGTACACCAAAGGATACTATTTAAAATATACGAAGCCGTGGTCTGGTCCACGTACACTACACTCAAAAATATTTAAACGCACGTAGAACATGTTTCAACTATACATTCAGTTTACCATGTCTGTGTTTGATGACAAAACAAAAGTTTTCACTTAAGATTTGCAAACGGCTAAAATCCGTCATGGCGTCGATATTACAGATGATAAGTACTCGTTAGATATCGATTTAGTTTTGATATACTCACTATGCATTCAAATCTCGTCCGAAAATACAAGTATCTGAATTTGACAACCGCAGCCGACCTGTCAGAAGTGACACTAGTATCTAGTGTTGTATGCGTTAAGGCGCTAAATGAGTAAGATACCGTGTTAAAAGTAGATATTGATTTATAATACCTAATAATAAAATTACAACGCTAAATCTGAACATCGAATATTAAAACGTAGGTACTTCTTTGCAGAATATTTAATGGATGCCATTGGTCTTTGGATGTAAACAAAATATCGCTTCAGTGATTTAAAAGTGTAAGATTAGGTCACCAGAAATAAAAAACGCAATCGATTTAAATTATCATTAATTAATTGGTACAAGCTGTGTTTGCCTTAAAAGGTTAAAATAAATGATAAGCCTGATTAATATGTTAAAATGTTGTAACCACTGGCAGTCCTAAATAAATAAATGAAAATAAATACATATAATATATATATAATATACATATAATATACATTGATAATGACACCGGGTTATCTATGACCGTAGTGGTAGTCCCCTTTTCTTTGATTGTAAAGTATATTATTGTAATCATCGAGATACTTTAATTAGTGGATTGAATAATTTCATCTAACTTGAAATGATAATTTGAACACGTCATCTAAATGTTCATGGATCCATTTCAAAAGAGACTTCACTTTGATGGATGAGGAAGATTTCGGTGAAAAAATATATATAAAAATACTGAAATTAAAATACAATCAGCATTATGGGAAATTACATTGGTGACGATAGTGACAAATGCCTGTACTACAAGTTCATTTAACAAATCGAAAATGCTATCTAGTTTTTCATGTCTTCCTCGCCGTTATTAACATGTCTGACGCATTTAGCTCGTTGCTCTGCTCCGATTCTTGCAACGGTTCTTTTAGTAGTATTTAAATAAAATTTGTAAAATATTTGTAATTTAATATTTGTAAAATATTTATTTTTAAAATTAAATATTTGTAAAATATTTATTTTTCTTTCTAAAATTTATAAAAATTTTACTTTACCTGTCCCCAAAGGAGCTTAATCGGATTAGCTCACTGTGACAATCAGGAAGGCGAAGCACAGATAATATTTTTATTCCAGCAAAATCGTCTTCGGTATAAGTCAATCGTCGAATATAAAGTATAATGAACAAATGAACTTTTCAGAAACATTATAGAGGTGAAAAAATTTAATTTACAGTTTGACATTTATCACAAACTTTCATCTTCCAAATATGTTATTAACAATAACATCTTCACAATTGCTAATTAGTATCGAAATTATTGTTAAAGCAATGGCGAGTCCATTAAAATGTGAATATGTCAAAATTGACATTCAAATGAATGTCACTAAGAACTAATCGTGACAAATTAATTTGTTTACATGATTGCCAGATTCTACTGTTATGGATTATAGACTGTTATTGATATAGTATCTAACAAATATTTTTTGTTTTATTCTTGTCGGTCTTTCTGACTGCCTAGTACCTATATCTAAAGTAGCAAATACCTTCGTCATTTAATTATTATTTAATTTATAATTTAAACTTATATCAATCAAAATCTAGTTAATTGATTCTTCGTCAGTTCTCCGTAATTATTATTTTATATACCCTGTTTTTCGTTTTTTGTCACGTTAATGTATAGAGAATTACAAAGATTTTCAGAAGATATATAGATGAAATAAATATATTGTACGAATCACAAAGAATACTTACCTTAGTACGATCAGTGATTTCGGTGCATATAGGTGTATTCGAATATTGCATGTATTGCGTTAAGGAATTACCGCCAACATGTAACCGCCCGTCCTAAGATTATGATTGGATGCTTCAATCCAATTCCTATACAAACTATATCATAATCTCTCGACGGACGAGTTTATTTCATTTTTCGATATGCATTGAATATGTGTTTTTGTATTGGCTTATTATAGTCAAGAAGCTAATAGTATAACAATATACATATTTCGATATCTTATCTGTAAGTTTTAGGAATTACATTTAATTATAATGGTCCATATGCTAAAGGTTACATCTTAAAATATTATAATAACGAATTCAAATGTTTATAACTAATAACGCAATCTACACTGACAAAGAGTCCAAAGAATCACCAGATACAAGAAATTTCATTTTTAGAAGAATAAAATTACGATCTCTCAACCGTTTACATTACACGCTGACGTAAATCATTCATCGGCGTCTTAAGAATTGAACGATGTAAACTTTATAGAACGAAATATACCAATATTTATTTGTTTAACAAGGAATTCCCATTCGACTACCAAAATATCACAAATCAGTTGGACGTTACAACGCCGTAAATTGGTTAAACAATGAACAAAATGTGCAATTTCGAAGAGGAAAGCGTTTATTCTGCCATGATCTCTATATTTTTAAAGTGTGTATACCGATGAGAAGAGCAGCTATATAAATTTAAGAGCTTCTTATATTTATAAATTCGAAATATATGCGGACATTAAAAATATGACAAGAAGAGTGAAGAAATATTTTGTTTTATTTTAGTTTTCGAAGATCGGTGAAAAAGGTTAAGTGCAAATTAACCATGTACCTATATTTTTTACACTGACGTTCGATTTTTCCGTATTTTTTCAGTGTATTTTTTTTACAATTTTCTCTTCTTTTTTGACAGCGATTTGTAACAACTACTTTACAAATTAAATGCATTTAAATATTATATGCTTCAAGTTTAAAAGGTTTTTCAGAAATCGGTGTTAGACGAACTGTCAAACGATAGTTTCATCATTGCTTTGACTAGTACAGAGTAAAGAAGATATCACGTAGCTCTAACGTCGCGAGTGTTACAAACGACGAAAACTATTGCTCGAGGAAGCAATCTATTTAATCGATGTCTAATCAATTAAATTGCTTCGTTTTCTCATGGCAATCTTAAGTTAAAATAACATTAAATAAAACAATTTATGAAAATAAAAATGTTCACTTTCTGCGTGAATAAAAACATGTAAAAGGATTTCAAGTTTTTCTCTTACCATCGTATTACGTATATTACGCGATAAAGACCGTAAAGAGGCGTCGTTCAAGTCTATTATAAAGAGTAGTTATAAACTTATATGGTTATATATTTGTCGACACTGCATGTCGGCACCGTCCTTTGTGTTGAAAAGCAGCAGGTGGAACGGGTAAACCCTCACCAACCACATTTGAGATACCACCGATATAAGGCGGCGCACGGCATGACAACAGATTTTTCGATCGACGGCGGTTTCTTTTATTGCCAGAAGGGCAGACGAAGACGCGGACGGGCCACCTGATGGTGAATGATCACCGTCGCCTATGAACATTGGCAACACCAGAGGAATCAACAATACAACGCGGGCCTTGCAGGAGAGCTCTTTTTACACCTTTTTTAAAGAGATCCATATCATAGCGCTCCGGGAATACTTCAGAAGGTAGTTCGTTCCACAATTTGCATGTGCGCGGCAAAAAAGAACGTGAGAATCGACCGTGGAGGAATGCCACGAATCCAGTCGGTGTGGATGGAACTTAATTCTTCGGCGAGTGCTGCGGTGATGAAAAGGTGACGTGGGCACCAGACCAAACAGTTCCTCGGAGCACTTCTCGTTATAATACCGATAGAATAGACAAAGGCAACCTATGCCTCTCCTAAAAGTTAAGCACTTGAGTTTATCGGTGATTTGTGGGTCGTTGACAATTCGGACTGCGCGTTTTTGTACGGCGTTAAGTGGACTGAGCTTTTACTTTGGCGCTTCTGTACAAAGGTGAGTGCATTACTCCATGTGAGGTACTCGCTTCGCTCTGTGCAGAACGCCGAGCTTTTTGAAGTCTAGCTTAGCTTTAACTTCCAGATGACGCCGGTACTGCACGTCATTCGAGATGTCAACGCCCAGAATTCCGATACTTTTCCCAACGGTGAGCGCTATTCCTTGGAACTGTGGTGCCATGACAAATGGAGCTTTCTTAGCGGTAAACACGCAAACTTGTATCTTCTTGGGGTTGAATTAGACCAAATTAAGGCTACCCCATTCTATCCGCTCCAGAGAGTTCTCGACTCCAGACGCAAGTTTTATTTTACTATTTTTCACTTGCGACCGAGAAATATTTTCTGGGCCGCATAGCAATGGATCTCACTAGTTTGCTGTAACATGTCATTGATATGCAGAATGAACAGCGTAGGAGATAACACGCACCCTTGAGAAGCCAGCTTTGATCAGTTTCATGTTTGAACAACTACGATTTTAAAATGCTGCTCAGACAAAAAGCTACCTATCCAATTGCATAACCTCTCGGGGAGACCGTAACAAGGAAGCTTCGAGAGAAGGGCCCTGTGGCAGACCCGGTCAAAAGCCTTAGCGATATCCAGGCTGAATGCCTCCCCATTGCTTTCTAGAGCCTGAGCCCAGCGGTGTATGAGGTATGTTAGAAGGTCACCAGCTGAGCGGCTTTAGCGGAAGCCATATTGGCGATCACTGATCAACTGGTCCAACTTCCAAATACCCTAAGAGCTGCTTATTCATTATTATTGCTATTGAAAGTCTTATTTTAACTTAGCATATCGCATCTCGGCTTAAAAATATATTTTTTTATTGCCAAAATAATTTACCAATAGAAACGTAATAAAGGAACTTTGATCGCTAGTAAAGTGGACTTGACTTTCACGGTGTTAGAACTATGTAAAATATAGCTTTATTTTTCTAATGAAAATCGCCTTAAACCATCACGGCTCACCTGCTCGTCAAAAACAGAAGCGAAAGCAGTTTGATGGAATACACACAATTATTACCGTAGCTACAGACCTGCGCGATTGGCGACTTACGTAACCTTTCGTATCTGGCATGCTTTCAGAAATTATGAGATTTGTGATTTTGGAATAAAGATCAAAAATATATTTAACCATTTTTTTTCATTTGATGTAAAATATCGGCTACATAAGTAAAAAGTTATTTATTTATTTCAAGTTTTAAGACTTGAAAAGGCAAACTGAATGCAGGATTTCAATCAATTTTCGATAGCCAAGAATAAACGATGGAATTCTACTGGCACTGAATGATCACGTATTAACATCCAGGGCAATTTGGTTAAACAGAAAATGCGGTTACGATACATTAGTAAAACTACTTATGGTAATATTAAAGAGCTTAGTTTATTTATTAATAATACGATAACCTATTAATTTTATTGATAAATGTTATTGATAAACAGCAAATTATTACTTTGGAATAGACCAATCTTCTTAAAATTTACTCTCACAAAGTCTGTTACAGTGAACCTCAAGAAAACTATACCACAAGGCAAATGCAAAAGGACGCGTTCCCAGGTCTTCAACGGTGTTGAGGATACGCACCTTCATATTATTAATGTAATTATGACTAAGAATAATCATAAAAACGTGAATTGACAAAAAACAAAAAGAATAACACGCGTCACTTCTTAAGATTGTATGTACCCCTATCATTGTGAGAGAAAACTCAAGCCCAGCAGTGAGACAACTACGGATTGTAATGATAATAATAATGATAGCATACATACAAACATCATTACTCATTGACGCACTTATCAGTTATTTGGTATAAATGGGTATCAAAATACCTATGCAACCGATGTTGCATCGATGTCTTGATTAAATGTTGTGGATTGTAACAAGTTTTTTATAGTAGCTGACTAACGAGCAGACGAGCCACCTGACGGTAAGTGGTCACCGTCGCCCATGGACATCAGCAAGACCAAAGTTATCACTGATGCGTTGTTAGCCAGGAAATGATAAGAAAAATAAATTACTGGCTCTCAAGCCCCCAGCCGGAATACGACGAGTCGTTTTGGCGACTGATTCAAGCGGGAGGGTGGTAACTAGCCGGGCAGGCTTCACGGAAAAATAATAATGCCAGTAATTATTATAATAACTTAATAATAATGCTGATAACATAATTCTTACGCGAAGCCCTATCACCAATACGGCCTTATGATCAAATCACCCAGAATATATTATATAACAGATACAGGATATTATTTATATCCGGCTTGAATAAAGGTGTTGGTTCTATGTTCATGTATATGTATATATGTATCAAATGACTTCAATTATTCTGCTTTTAGTGTATACGACATTGCTTGGAATTAGTCCTTTTTAAATATGGTGAAAATCTGAAGATGAGTTCTGAAAATAAGGAGTGAAACTTTTCAACGGAAAGCAATAATTTAGCCATGTTTAACCATATTTGCAACATTAAAATTGCAAAATCACTCCTTAATTAACCGTCTTAGGGTCAAATGATGTGTCTTGGATAAAAAATCCAACTCGTATTTTGAGCTGTTTGCTTTTAAAATTGGTTACGTTACAAAACCTGTACATTAGTGAGATGTTTACGTCTAGGATTCATTATCTCATAATGCTTATGATGGAGGCAACAGCATTCCTTGATGGCTAAGACTTCGGCGATACCACTGAGATTAATCGACAGTAAGTACTTAGTAGCGTCTTGGGAAAAGTTGTCGCTTAAATTTAAATGCACGATCTGTTAGTTCTGTTACAAACTTAATAACAATTTGTAATGCTTATATAATAAAAATGGGAAGATAAAAAGCTTGTTTAAAATAATTTGTCCCGATATTAAAAAGAAAAACTACAAAACGGTACTAAAAAGCGAAAATTATTTTAATAATTTATGCGCTACATACTTAAATGTTTAAAGTCGGTGCGAAGCCTAAATCACAAAAACACTTAGCGATTCAAATACCTCAATTAATACTACAGTATAATACTAATAAAATAGTGCGATATGAAGGGAATGACCCTCCACCTTGGCTTAGCACTGCTTTCAAAAATTTCTGTATGCACCGCATATGATAATATTTTCGTTAAATAAACTTTCGTTTATTAGTATTTTTTTCTTTATGGAATCAGTTTACTTTTTTATTTTTTATATATTTCAGATTTAATATAAAACATCATTTACAAGCATCTTCATTTCATGTATTTACATTTTCTTTCCCGACGTGAAAAATTAGGTATTATATACAAATTTTATTTTTCTTCAATAATCAAAATGTATATTCCATAAGTTTCTGTAGTGTTAAATCTTTTCTATATGTTAAAGAAAACTACGGAGCCAGACGTGCGTTTATTGAACCCATATCCTTTATCGATTACATATTTCAACTAGTCTCAAGGTGATAAAATGGATCGCTGAGTTAAGTGTGCAAAGGGCGGTTGGTAAATTTATATCGTGTTCAGTTTTTATCATGTATTAACCTCATAAGATTGAAACATTCATTCGAAATATTAAAGTCATAATGGAGCTGTTACTCTCAAGTTTAATATATTCTGTAGAAATTAAACTACTAGTAATAGCATTCTCTGGAGTAAAATTTGAATTGATAATCTACTCTGAAGAGAGTAACTACCTACATAGTCCGGGGGGAAATTAGCTTTCTAGACATGATTTCAGAATCTATCACTTAATCAAAATCTATAATTGGAATATCGATTGATGTAAACTTATTTGGAATATATGCAAACTTATGTACATACATAGCTGATAATATTGGCGTCCAGTGTATAAAACCATAAAAAAAAATGTATAAATTTATTTTTAATCTATTCAAATTGCATAAATTAAAACGAGCAATTTTTAAGTAAAATTTTGCTTAAGGAATAAATTGAATGTGAACCTATTACGAGTATAATTTTAATTGCATTATTGTTAGTCAAAAAAATGTTAAATTACATATTTGTACGTATGTATGCTTAGAAAAGTAAAAACAACATTTATTGGCCTTTGCCAATAATTATACATTAGATTAGATGTATTTTTACTTATTTTTACTAACTAAAGCATGCTTAATTTTTTGCAAAAAAAACTTTTGTTTGCTTTAGAATTTAAATGTTAAAATAACCGGAGTATGAGCACATAGAAGTTTGTAAAGCTATAATAGGGCTTCAACATGAGAGTCTTCTGATCGATCTCCAGTAAGTCTTCGGATTTAAGTTTCGGTCGGTCGAGCTACGGCTCAAATATTACCCGTGAACCTGACAAACTACATAGATATCCAGGACGCAAAGACTTCTACACTTGTAAGTATATATCTCTATCCTCAGCAAACTTCGAGGTGCCATAATTTTCTCTTACTATTAGACAGTCTAACAGTATATAAATCTCTACTAGAGTAAGCTATTGTTAACAAAATGTCCCGTCAGTAATATTTAATTGTTGCAATGTAAATTTTAACTACCTAAAATCATAAAAATTTACTCGTGCGTTCCTTTTACAGCCACTTTTACGGCCCATAACCTTCAGTTAGGAGATAATTAAAACCAGTTTCGAGCAAATAGACTGATTTTCATACATCTAAAATAGAAACATTTTTAGCCGTACAAAATCAATAACGGCTTCTTTGGCACTACAGTATTAGCGAACACCGTATTTTTTTTTTACAGAAAATAAGTTAACGCTTGACAACATTCACACCTGATGGTAAGTGGTTATGAAATCTAAGATGCTGAACGCACTTACTTATAAATAGCCTATTCACTCTCCTTTTGAACTGCCAACTGGGCTGCGGGGTCGTCATTTAAATAAGTTTTTCTTTTGTAATTGTTTCTGAATAAAAGTTTTTTTTGGTTTCATTATTAAATAGCAACAACGATTTTTTTTCTTGTCCGTTGTCTTTCCAAACTAAGCAAAAATGTTACTATAATACTTACTTATTGCCAACGTAGAGGCTCTTTTCTCTACTCACTTCTCTGTTCGGTGCTTTGTATGGGAAAAAGACATCGAAATAAAGGTTGCTTTACTATGCTTAAATCTCGACCTTTTAACACATTATTATTAAAGTTAAATTAAATTGACTACGATACCAAACGGGCCCTATGGGATATGTTAGCTTAAAGATGAAAAAAAAAATTGTTTTATATTTTCATCAATTACGTTCTTATATTATTCGAAAATGTAAAATCGATTGATTGGTTTTCTTTTACATTACATAAGTGAATCTTGACAATAATCCCTCTTTATGGTAAGTGGTGATGATGTTTAAGATGTGGAGCGCATTAATATAAAAAAAAACCTATACACTTACTTGAAGACTCCCACATCGTCACATCGTCACATTTTTGTCAAATCGGGATACTATTGAGAAACTTTCTAAAGACAAATCCAAGATTTGAATTGTAATTTGTGAGATATTATGCTTCTAATATCATGCAAAGTGTTATATTTCTCCTCCTAATTTTTAATTATGGTTCTCAGAATTCAGATTAATGATGGAAATAATATTTTTTTAACTTTATTTTTACCTGTTATAAGTTAATACTTTACTAGAATATCACTTGACATAATATAATATATTTTAGCCCAATATACTATATGCAAAATTATAATTTGTGACAGGAAGGGAGACAGACACTAATGGAAACACTCATTTTTTTATCGGTTGTACGGAATACTAAAATTTGTAAATCAATCCGACTTACGGGAATTTGTTTACAAACAGTCAATATTATACGTTAATGGCCTATAGAATCGAGTTTTTGTGATTTATTAATTCCATTTGTTTGAATTGCAACCAGTATTGATGGATTGCTGATAGTATTTAATCAGAGAGCAAATTGACGTATTCGTAATAATAGATTTGGGGTGTAATACACTGGTTTGCCTCTATCGATGACTGACGAGTAGAAGTCACTATTCGACAGATAAAAATAGCACGATTATAATATATATTTCAGGGTCAACTCCAGAAATAAATATATTTGAAAAGTTTAGTTCTATTATCAATATTGAGGCCAAAATATTTTTTTATATTGTCTGCCTATCGGGTTGTGCACGTACGACGAGGAAACCTCTGAACAGACCCACTACTAAATTATACTGAACACATACTATGTCTGTTACTTATTATATGGATCGTTATCTTAAATATTTTCATACCAAGAACTGGATTTATTCCGACGGAATAGGAATAGCTACTAGTATGAACATACTGTTAAGACAATACAAGTATTTTATTATTAGTAAAACAATACTAAGATATTGAATTAAAGAGGTAACTAATTGCTTACATATTTTTACTCAAATAAAATGGTACTGATCCATGTAACAATGTATGAGGGATATATTACAAAGTTTATTTAAGTTAACGTCTTAATAATATTATGTTTACTTTTACTTTTTTATTACTGTAGATCAGTAGAAGTAAGAAAGATTTACGTTTGTAATTTATGAAGCGTTTGTATAAATTGACCGATTTATGGCGATAAATACGAATTAGGTCAGAAGAAATCCATAAAATTAAGAAATTTCGTTACCATTGTCTATCTGTGTTATACAACGCTAGGATGGCGGTGTGGCTATCCCTGTAGCTCGTGACCAGAATACGAGCTAGGGTATCCCTTGCCTGTCGTGAGAGGCGACTAAAAGGGGAGTTCCTGGGTTGCGGGCGGTAAGAGTGGGAGCGACGATATGTGTGGCCGCGTACCGTCGTTAAGATCGGATGGTGCGGGACGGGACATGTTGTCTCTCCAGGGCAGAGTCCGATAGGGGCACCGCGCTCAGAGGACTCCGGTTGTGTTCCAATGGAGATCCAAGTCACCGGGGGTGTTAGTGTGGTAAAAATCTCACATAACCCGGCGTCGCTCCCGCGGCACCGGGTACCTTTGGAAAGTTTCGCCCTCTAAAACAAAAAACACGGATGAGAGAGTAGCTAACTATATGATCTAATATTATAAACCGAAAAATAATCACACATTACACATACATAAATGCGCGCGCAACTGTGATCAATGTTCTCAAGTTTGTACACGTATGAAAATGTATTATTTTTTTTTAATATTTCCAAAGAAAGTTAGTTGCTAGACGCTTCACCACAGAGCACCCGATCAATATTTATTTACCTGAAACGTTCCATTCATCAAGCTTACGGACAAACTAGTGATTAGAATATAACCCCAAGGAGATTAAATTTGCTATGTTTCTTAATTTTCTATTCACCAAAGTTTCCCAACTTTGCTTTGGAAGTTCAGTACAATCGGAATTGGTATTTAACTTCAGATGTACAAGGCTATAGTAAATATAGTCCCGGACATGAGAACAGAGCTACCTCGCATTTATAGGTTCGTTGGACAAAAACTCAATAAAAGCATAATATACTAATTTCCTAACCTAATAACAAACCTTAGGCACCTGTTTGTAAGATTATTTTGCCATTTAAAAGGTATATTATTCCAGATGGATATAAGCTATATATCATGCATATACAGGTTTATAAATTGGTATGGGCACGTAATGCGTAGGGAGGAGAGTCATGTGAGGAGAAGAACGGAAGTGGATGGATATAAAGGAAGGAGAAGACCGAAGAAGAAGTGGATGGACTGTGCGGAAGACGATAAGAAGATTAAGGATGTGTGCACTGAGATGACAAAAAATAGAGATGTATGGAAGGAAAGGACACCCTTTGTCGACCCCAAGTGATTGGGATGCAGGCCGGGAATGATGATATAGGTATATAAAGTAGTATAATTGTTCAACACAAACAAATTCGCATACTAGTGTAATATAAATAAATCCATTACAATACACTTAAATGACCAATAGGACCGCAGGCAATGACCAATAGGATCTAAGGTATGATTAACTACGGTCCTCTTGGAGGTCTGTGGTATTGTGATCCATATATTCTCTAGCTGACGCAAAGTGCAAAAAAAAGTCTTCCGGCAGAACTAAACGACAAACAAGGTGTAAGTGTCAGCCATTAGTAGTATCGGGTATCTGCTTCGATAGTGTACCGCTGTAATGTCAACTCGATAACGCCGATAAATTTTATTACCTACTTTGTCATTTGCGTTCATCATTTTGTTTCCACGCGTCAGCCCGTTTATCTGGGATTGAACTTTGCCCAGTTGCGTGTCGATGGAATTGAAAGTTACCTATACTTCGAGTAGTAACAAAACTACAACTGGGGTAAATTTATAGTTAAAATATTTTTTTTATTCGTAGGTAGACATTGTTTTGGTCCCTATAGCACGGGACCAGAATACGAGCTACAGTACCTAGGCGACTAAGGTGTCGCTCATATGGCACCAGGTACAAAACCTTTTGAAGATTTCCCTCTAGAGAAAAAAAAGGTAGGCGTTGTTGGCAGCTATATGCAGGCTGAAATACATTTGATTGAAATTTTTGCCTAGCTATACACGTACAGACGAAAACCATTGAACAGATTATGTTTATACGGGCATATTTACTACTCATATTACGAATTATTATATAATCAAATATAATTTCATCCCAGTAAATTTATCTGTAACCACGCGATAAATGGTAAAATATAATATGATCTCCTTCAATAAATCCCCCAAGCAAACTTCAAAATAATAGAAGTTCAAAATACATAAATAAGATGAAGTATTGTTCATTTTAAATATAAGGACTTAACTTGATATTGGCATGATCTTTTAACGGCCCTAGATAGAATCAAAATTACTTTATTTACGAAATAGGATATTGTGTATTTCATCTAAATTTACACTTTACTGTAAAACTAGATTAACATCTGTTGACTTTCTATTATTTAGAAATCAGGTCTAAACGATGGAAGAAAACCGTGGAAGGCGTTACCAAATAAATATATTTATATTCAAGCATTCGCCACGCGCTCGCTTCGCTTGACGTAAGATGCTTTTTTAATCTATGTTTTCAATTAATTTTTAAACAAACGGGCCATCGGATGAAACTGATATCCGCCCTCCACGGAAATCACTAACATCAAGGCATAATCTACTCGTTGCCGTTGCCAGAAGGAAGCGGTGATCAGTTTTTTAATCGGCTTTCCGACGCTGCTTATAAAACACGTCAATAACATTTTACAACAGATTCTAGGACGGTTTATGAAGAAAATTATATGTTACCTTATGTCAAATTATGTATTGTCCAAGCACGAACTTTTCCTACTCGTATTCTGCAGAATGCATAGTTTAAATGTAATAATTATCTTTATATATGACCATATTCGAAAATATACAATATCGTCATTGCGATTTTAAGAACACCTTTCGTGTTACTTTTGTCAAATTTAATGTTTTAAATAAATTTATACTAATAATAATAATACTTAAGTAATTATTTAATTAATTAATTTAATAATTTAATGTTTTAAATAATAGAGGATTTATGAGTTTGAGTATATGTACAGAGTAATCTCCGGTACCACTGTAGCTACTTGAAAATAATTTTTACAATTTGAAAGATAAATTACATCGGATCGAACTAGGCTCATATCATACATCGCACCTTTAGAATGAAAGTGATTTAACTCAAAATTCCTGAAATTCCAGATTTTACTATAAATTTACTTAAAAAAGCCTACTCTAAAACCCCATGGTGAAAAAGAGCCCGAATTATAAGTGAGAAAGGGAAAAAGGGAAAACCTCATACATCAGTCTCTTTAAATTTACTCAAGACCATATATTTTTGAAAACTTTCTTCGTCATTTCCCATAAATTGCAATTTTTGAGTTAAGTCTCTTTCATTCTAAGGGTGCGATATATTTATTTATTTTTCAACGCGAACCAAGTCGGGTTGAACCATTTGTCAATTATACAATTTAAAGTTTAATCGAATACAACTCTCGTGTGTTTACGAAGTTTCAAATCATAATCTCGCTCATCAAAAGGTGACGCCTAAAAAAATATGTCGGTAGGTATTTTGAAAAAATATCTTCTGGGAATGATACGCCAAAAATATCGAGAAAAATATAATCAATGTTGTAACAATTTCAGAGAAGTTACGGAAACTTTATCAGTAACAGAGCCAAATTAATCAACATTTTTATATAATAACTAGCGGCTGCCAACGAATTCGCTCGGTTTAAACAATTAATTATATATACATGTTTATTCAATTTTTTTTGCTTTGATTAAGATATCATTAGATTTACTGATATTTTACATAGCTTGTTATCTGCGTAATCACGTGTTTCTACTACTACCAGTTTTCGTTAAAATCGATCAAGCCGTTAACTGAACGATGAATGAAATATTTGTATGTTCTGACAAAAAGAAAAGAGATACTGTCAGGATGAATATTATTGGTCTTAAATATTTACCCGATGGTCCTTTGTCAATCGTAAACATCCACAACATTGTATTAATACCAGAGCATCCATTGTGGAAATAAACATATAAACCGAAACAGACTGCAACTCTGTAACTCAGTTGAAATTGGGATCACCAAGCAATTTATTATATACTAGCGGCCCGCCCCGGCTTCGCACGGGTGTACTTCATCAACAGTTTTCGCAGCGTATGACATGATGGAAATTTTTAAGCAGATTTTTTTACACCTTGGTTCACGTTACAGAAGTTTTAGCAGGGATCCCTTATTCTTTTATGTTACTCAGGGATAATGTAGCATTCTAATGGTGAAAGAATTTTTAAAATCAGTTTAGTAGTTTTTGAGTTTATTTGTTAAAAACAGCCAAAAATACAAAGCTTTCTTTTTAAACATATTAGTACAGAAAACTATGTGTACTACGGGTATTCCATTTATGAATATCTAAGGAAATAATACTGTCTTTTCGTGACTTGAAACCCTACAACTTATATAAATAAAGTCTTTATTACGTTGCAATAAATAAAAAATGATAATTATTTTTATTTATAAATTTTACTTCAAAACTCTAATGTGATTCTAAACGCGCAACCAAACTTGTGTTGAATGAAATCGGTTATTCTTTTTTTTCTATGATACTACTCTTGGTGTCAAAGACAATACAATATTAAAATGCTACTAATAGCTATAGTTTTTACAGATATGTTCCACAGACATTTTTTGTCCAATAATGATTGATATCGTTATATTTTGTTCAGTAGCTGGATTTTATTGATTTACACGGATTTTTTACACAAAGAGGTCTTAGTTATAACAACTATATAACACGACAGATCACGATTATTTTCTCGGGAATTCCCCTTCTTGACAGAAAATTAAGATTACTTTTAATTTTTTATTCCAAAATGACCAAATTTTAAACATTAGATATATTGCTGTCATAAAACATAAATATAATAATATTGATCGTAAATGCCAGGTACAGAAAGTTATAATAAAGAACAAGGTAACCAACCCTTCCACTCCAACCGAGTACCGAATGAAACTGGCCAGTACAGAACTCGACGACCACATGTTTGTGACAGCTTTAAGCTGTGTCTTTGTCAGTAACAGAGAATCCTATATTGGTATGAGTTTCTGTGTTATTTGTACGCATAAATAAAATAAAAGCTTCTGTAATATCCTTATCTTATCATAAGTAATTAATCGAAACATATATGCTTGTAACAAAATTAGACCTCCCGCCACGCTAGAAGATCATTCATAGGCAGCCGCCGACCTCCGATTGAACTAATACGTAACTGCAATTGCAATCAAGCAATTTTACAAAACTTCAATAGTGTAATTGAGTTTTCTTAACAAAATTGATATATGCTTCAATTTAATCTGCATAACTGGAACGCTAACAATTAATATAAAAATCTAAGATTTATGAGAAACTCTTGAGAACAAATATTTATCGGGATTCCGACCACTTGTCATCAAAACAACTAGACTTGATAATGTTCAGTTTAGCAGTGATACACGTGTCGGGGCTATTATACGATTATTATAAGGGCAATAAAAAAAGGATGAATGAATGAAACTAAATTTATTCGAAATTGATTTTTACAAACGCTTTTGCAAAGTCAAACTAAGCACCGATTCAACAAATCCGTACTTTGAGTGGTTCCGGGTAAAAACGATAAAAACTCCCATTGTTTTTTCCTACCCACAGTTACAGACAACACTTACTGCTAATGACAAACAGTGTCCGTAAACAGTATATATTAATGTCTGGATAAACGTACTAAGAGGCGGTCAATACTTTATACCTTACTCATTACCATAACAAATCTAAACTTGTTTGAAATTTCGAACATTAAGTAAACCTTCAATAATATTATCATAATAATTAATGACCCTAGGCCATATTGATGGTAATGATGATGTTATTAAAGATAAATGAGCAAAATTATTTCACATTTTAGGCACGATTTGATCGAATAACAATACACCCTGGAGCGTTGAAAATTCAATTATACAGTGGTTATCCTAACATAACAATGGTACTTTCTGGGGAATATCTGGAAAACGAGGTCACTTTACGGTATGCGATACGATTTCGTCATCGCTTGAAGATAGGACACTCGTATCTATGAATTGTGTTACATGCCATCGCACTAGCTAAGTGCGCACTTACACATCTTTAAGAACATTATGAAAAAGTCACAAGCTTGCAAGTAATGATTCTCTCTCTTGATTTCTCATATTTTTTTTCCAAGAAAGACAATTCTAATGCGCACAAAATTTGTAAATCAGAAGTACGCACAAGATGCTAACTCATGCTCTCACGTGGGATACCAACGTTCAAACGTCTAGGCTGTCACTAACTTTAGAACAGTCACATGGAAAGCATGTAAATAAATGTACTTTAGATTGTAAGGATCTCGTTACGTCATTCAAAAAGATTTACTGGTTCGTTCTTGCCCGCAGCTCATTCGTAGCATCCCTGGAGTTATAAATGTCTACGGGTGTTGGTGATCAATAATCATCAGATGGCCCATATGCTCTTTGCTTATTTAATACATAAAATAAATTAATGGTGCCATGGTAAATATTGTTAAAACATTTTTATGTTTATGGAACAAATACAACGATAATGAAGATACCACATCGTTGAGTCTAAAAACGTTTTTACGGCGTATTATTATTGCTCATGCTCGTATCTGGACAATTGTAAACATTCATGGGTTTCAAAATAAAACAGAAATTTCCTGGAAAGTTCATTTGTTTTGCTAATTTGATGTGGAATCTACTAATATTTGTAATTTTTAATGGATCGGAGATTTGATCTCAGCGATGGCCATCCACTTACAACTCAATTAAGTCATATAAAGGTCGGGTTTTTTTCTGGTCCTACTACTACATAAGAAATGTTGCCACGAACGATCCCATCCAACTACGGGTCACGCCGGAAGTTACCTAAATCCGTACGAGAACCACAGCCCGCCTGACTATGATCACTTCTATGAATACGATAACAAACTACTTTATTGGGTATTTTAAATCGTGAGTATTCTCGTAAAGTAAATTGTAAGCAAGATTTGCTGGCAGTCCATTAATTTGCGACAACATTGATTTCTCTTTTACGACTCGTAAATGTTTTCGTATCTCAGTTACGACATCACTCCTCTGTTCCAAGTGAAAAGAATTAAAGGTAAGACCATAAAATATATTCCATATCGAATCGGAAATACGTGGTAATACATAATAACCCACGGAACTTTGAGGTTCCATATTAAGATTAAATTTTTTTATTAGAATAATTAACTATATATATAGCTATATATGAATTTCATTAGTTTTGGACACAGCAATCATAGGGGCAAGTGCTGTTTAACTTCATAAAGGGATCCATGAGGCTTTTTCTAGTGAGTTCGTTCTTTAAAAGCCTCAAAAGAAATGGAACCAAAGAATCCCTGATAGTGTAAGTAAAAATGAGATCCACACATCTTCATGACAGACAGGAAGAGTATATATCGAAGTAGCTGTAATCAGCAAGTTGCGATACAGGTATTGATTACAGGCCTTTTAGAGGTTCTCTTAATATCCATTTTAAACTTGAGAGAAGCTGCTTTACTGAGTTAACACACTGTTCAACTATGCTAGCCCAAAATTTAACATGATTTTAAATGTTCCAACTAAAAATGAAATCTGATTTTGATACTTGCAAACCATGACCCATATAGAAAAGACTAAAAAATTAAATTAGGGTCGATTGCAATGTAGGTTAAAAACATTTTAGACAATGCTAGATTAAAAAGAAAACCTTCTATCGAGACCGGAGTAAACGAAGAAAACACGGGAATGAATAAACAAGGCGGTGCCAGGTGGAACTTACAATAACCTGAATAAAACTACGATAAGTCGTCACCGGCATGCGTACCTGTTTTGTCGTGAAATAATCAAGTAACTATTACATAACAAGCGGGAATTATTTGAAAACGCAAACGAAACCAATTTTTTATTTGAAGATGTAAAGTTAGTAATTATTTAGAAATATTTTTTTGTTTTACATAAAATAAGTTAATGCTTGACAACAATCCCTCCTGATAATAAAGGGTAATGAAGTTTAAGATGTTGGACACACTAAATTATAGAAGCCTATTCATTATTATATATTTTAAAAATATTTGAGCTCTTATTACTTGCGTCCGATAGCGCACTATCTAAGAAACACCTGAAAAAGCAACGTTCTGTTTTATTTTGATAATAAATTGTCTGTGGGCACTCAACTCTGATTTCTAATGATATTGCTATTTGTTATCGACTTTCCTTGAACTTCAACCTTAGAAATTACTTCTACTAAGAACAAGAGAACTTAATTATTGCTTCAAAGTTTTTTATAGTTTCATATAACATTCATTCCAAAAAACAACAATTCATTTCCATTTGTTGGAGAGAACAGTTGACTCATTACTTTTTTTACAATACTTTTTTTTTTGGTGTTTTTAATTATCTTATTTTAGCAACTGCTTGTTTTCTTAAGTTCTTTTTATACTGCCCTAAAGTTGACTGGCTGAGAATGTATCTAGAATCTAAAAAACTGAAAACACATTTTTACGATTAAAAATATACAAAAAAGTATAGAATAATAGTAATAAAATTAAGGCCCAAAGAGCCATTTCAATAATTTATTTGATATATAACTCTGAAAGCGTGGCCAGTTTTATCTTAAAGTCTAATCTAAAAATCCAGGGCAGCAACACCAGTGGTGCATTGGCAACCGGCATCAGTTTTATTTATACCTACTGATAAAAAAATCCAAATCACATTGTAGCAACGATTGAAAAGAATATCATGAAAGTGGCTTCCCCTTGCATCTCTGCATCTCTGCACATCTGGCTACAGCGATTTCGTAGTTATGTATAAATTTCCAAGTTTCTTTCAAAAGGACTACGTTTACGCTAACCTTTATTCCTACGAACCATAATTTCTTTGAGATTACGTGGAGGCCATGGTGCTGGGGCATGTTTAAACTTAACTTGCCTTACAGGGGAATCTGTAGCATATAAGCTCATTATATGGTTATTCAAGGCACTCACTTCATCGTCAATAGTGGTACTATTCCAAAGCGAAGACCAGTCTGCATTTACCTTATCTTTATTGATTACAGAAAGATTCTTAACAGTTTTTCCCGCTTTGTGTTGACTGGCCTTGAACGAATGTAATAAACATTTTACTACAACATTTTTACGAACGTAATAAACAGTTAGTTTCAGTGTTCTAATCTGATATTCTCAATATTTTGATTAAATGCTTAAACGAAGAAATTTAATTTTTCAAATATACATAGATGTTATTTGGATACTTCTTTATTAGAATTAATTTTTAAAACGCGACCTCCACCTTCTTTTCCTGAGTAAAATGTAAAACACGTTCGAGTTTTTTTCTCATAACAAAGTGTCTAATGATCGCCACTTGCCTAATCTATTAAATCCTTATAATATATGGCCTTGAATTGTTTGAATAAAGCCAGCTATACTCCATTTAATAGGTTATTACGGCAGATATTTCGAATGTTTACTAAAATAGGACGTAAAATATTCATTACCTTTAAATCGAATCTTGCCGTGTCCGTTACAAATAAAATTATTAAAAGAAATATAAGTAAAAACGCATCTTTAACGGAAATTGTAAACTAAGATAAGCTTTAGAAATGTCATGATACTTTTTCAGAATCTTGTACTCTTGAGAAGGGTAAAGCTACAGTGGATAAAAAGTTTCGCAGTAGGGCTGTCTACAGCATTGTTCTACTAGAAAGAACCGTAATTTTTTTTATATATTTCGATTGCAGTGTCAGAGAGCCAGTAATAAACGAATCATGCGATTCCATCTTGACTGCCAACTCGTCGGTAATACTTTTGATGTTATGAACTCAGGTGGCGGTGGTGACATCCCATCAAGTCGCCCGTCTGCTCAAATAATAACATATAAAATGCCTTTAAAGGTGTTTTACTGTGCAGAGTTTTATCAATTATATTTTGCTTCATATAGATCTAACATTTTAATAACGAAAAAAATTCCTCCTGAATTTAAAATAGCAATTTAACACAAAAGGTCAATCATTTTATTCATAGGTGATGGAAAATTAACTAACAAAAACAAAACCATTCAAGATTTTAATCTAGAAACGATTTCTTTACAAATACTGCAATCGGCAGAAAGGCATTGTAATATCAATGACGACAAAAGAGAAACAACAGAACTTTGATGCAAATTAAAAACAATGGAAACCCTTTACAAATAAGAAGAATAGATAGAGGGATAATTGTTGCGAAGTTTCCAGAGATATGAGTACATAGATTAAAAATATAGACGACTAAATGACATTACCTATATGAAAAAAACTTATGACTTATTTATGAATCAAAAGCGAAAACTTATTTAATAATTTCGGTAAAATTTTTACATTTTTTTGAGATGTTTAGCTAATAAAAAAGGCGCATTAAAGTCAAAAGTATAAAACAAAGTAACAATCTTATTAGATGATTAAAAAGTAATTTTTTTTTAAAAAAAGGTCCGATTACATCGGGAGAACAATTCAAAGCTACAGTTTTCTTTTAAAAGTTCCAACGATTTTTAAAATAAAAGAAACAGACAGGTTCCAAGAGATATTAAACAAGACATTACCTTTTCATTACAATCCTGCTAAGAAGTTAATAACAAATTAACTCTATGATTAAAACATTTTACTGTCAATATATAACTAAGCTAAAATTTTCTTGTTTACAGATGCACTGGAAAGCCGCGCTATCGGACCTGAGAACCTGGTGTAATCGTCATGGTATCTTTCAACATCAGCGATGATCACTTTACAATAGCAAGCAATGATGATCCAATTGCTATGAATTTCAACGGCACATACCTTCGTGGAGGAATTGTAATACTCACGAAGACGCTAATAGGAGAATCAATTGGTGTTATTGACCAATCCAACAAAACTACGGATATAATCGATGTCAAAATTGTTCAAGTTTCTTTTTGTGTCTTGTATACCATTATTTTTGTTCTTGGAGTGTTAGGAAACGTGCTAGTTTGTTATGTGGTCTTCCGGAATCGAGCGATGCAAACGGTGACTAACTTGTTTATCACAAATCTGGCTCTTTCTGATATATTACTATGTATATTTGCAGTGCCTTTAACGCCGATGTACACTTTCCTAGGAAAATGGGTGTTTGGAAGACTCCTTTGCCACCTCATGCCATATGCTCAAGGAACAAGCGTTTACATATCAACGTTGACCCTTACCTCAATAGCTATAGATAGATTTCTAGTCATCATTTATCCATTCCATCCACGTATGAAATTAAAGACGTGCATCTGTATTATCATTTTCATATGGGTATTTTCATTAGCTGTTACATGTCCATACGGCCTGTTTATGGGCATACAGATAACAAATAATAAAATATATTATTGTGAAGAAAGTTGGCCCTCGGATAAATCGAGAAAAATCTTTGGTGTATTCACAACGGTTCTTCAATTCCTTATACCATTTTTAGTCATAGCACTATGTTATACGTGCGTGAGCATACGATTAAATGACAGAGCGAGATCAAAACCTCGTGGAAAAAATACTATGAGAGAGGAAATTGAAAGAGATAGAAAAAGACGAACGAATAGAATGTTAATATCAATGGTCGCCATATTTGGAATTTCGTGGTTACCACTGAACTTGATAAACATTTTTAACGATTTTTACGCTCAAATGACGGAATGGAATTACTATTATCTGTCCTTTTTCCTCGCACATTCGATGGCGATGGCCTCGACGTGCTACAATCCCTTTCTTTACGCTTGGTTAAATGAGAATTTCAGAAAGGAGTTTAAACAGGTACTTCCATTTTTCAAATCAACGAGAACGGTCAGAAATAGTTACCGCTCCGGTAGAATGACAACGCCAAAAGCTGAAAAAATTAGTAATGGTAATGATACTATCCAGGGGACCCTCCTGGGTTCATCCATCAATCGACCATCGATCAAACAACGAATCTTTGAAGGAAATGAGAAAAAAGACAATGGAGTTGAAACAGAAAATATTTTACTAGAGGAACAAACTATTTGTAAAAAGGAGAACCTAAACTTACATTTAATAAACGAAGAATCGCAATTGAGTGAAACAAAAGACCCTGAACCTTCTCTGTAAAGGTATGGTAAAATAACAGTTCTTACATTTCTAATCTATTAAACTTCCATGTAATATTAATTAATGTGTGTTTAAAACAACACAAAGCAAAAATTTACAATTGAGATTTGCAACAAGCAATAAAATCACTTTGATAATAGGATCAATTACACAGATTAATGTTACTTTATTTGTCATATTTTATCATAATCAGTGAATGACATTTGATTTATTTACTTCTATGCGCACTGTACCCAAATCACAAGTGACAAATCATAAATGATAATAAAAGCAATTGAATATAACAATCAGACGGATATGATAACTGACAGTACTGACTGAATGACTGTTAATATTTTTAATTTTACAAAATATAATAATTTTAAACCCCCACGATATATATTCATCGTTATTACTTATATTTACACCAATTCTACGATAGGTACTTGTTTCATTCCTAAAGTAACATATGTGAACCTGACCTTTTTTGAAACATCTTCAGTAGAAATTTTGTTTAATAACAATTTTTTTATGTTAATTTTAATGCTAATTTATCTTTAAAAAATTGTTCATTATGTGACCTAAAAATGCAGGGACTTACTATGAAGCTCACAATTATTCCTTTTTTATGATTTTGAAAAGCATAATTAGAAAGATATTAAAGAAAATACTACAACCCTTTGAATTTTAACTTCTGAAAGCTTAAATTCCTCCAAGAAACTAAAAGTATTCCTGAAGATCTTTACAATACAAAATCCTAATCATAGTAGAGTTCAGACTTGAATTTTTGTGTAAAGTTTCCAAATACATAAAATAATATTGTTTTTACGAGTTACTCCCATGCGCAGGGTAATCAATAAATTTTAAGTGCTCGAAATTTAAAAATAGAAAGCACCTGCAAGGTTTTAAAAACCAAAATTATTTGAAAATAGAACTCAGTAAGCCAAGTTCAGCATTGAAAAAATAACAATCTTCTAATCTAAATTCTAATCACTTAATCGCGAACAATTATTATTACACGTTATCATTTATTATCTATTATGATACTGGTTTCACCAAATAAGTTTACAACGGTTACAATTAGTCTTAAGTGAGTCAACTCTATCTTATGCGATAAGATGGTTTGCTAAACTTAAAAGGTGTAAAGATTTATCTGAAAAGTGACCAAAACATCAAAGCCACGGAAATAGTAGTAACTGCAGAAAATGCGTAAAGTACTAAAATTTGTATGGGAAGACCCATGAATCACATACACGGACATCAAAAAGATCTTAGGCAGTAGTTTAGAGAGCATCCACACCACCCTACAATTTTACATTTTGGAATGAGGTTGGTTGGTTGTTGCTTTGTTTTGATAGGTACCGTCTACCTGTTGAAGACGAAGCATCAAGACAAATTTTAAAAATAAATACTAGTGACGAATCATAGAATCTTAGGGCTAGAATGAAATCCGGAGAAATGTAAAAAATCATCAGTATCGGTCTTCGCAAAAATTGTGACTAGCTTTTTTTTTTCGCGGCGCGGACAATTGTCGATGACAATGCTGAAAAATTGTAACTCGGAATTACATACTAAAATAGCTTGCCCGAAGCTTTGCATGCTGTGCGAGAGGAAAGACCAAAAACTACTGAGAATCATGCTGCATCACGATAACCTTTCGTCACATACAATCATTAGAACAAAGGCGTTTTTTAAGAATCTGGTATTGAAACCCTAACTGTACAACCCTGACTGAGCTCACTGTGATTTCTTTTGTTCCCAATAGTGAAAGGAAAATTAATTAAAAGCCTTTTTGTAACGTCGAAGAAGCCGTGGCTGCGTACAAAGTAGCGATTTCTGACCAATCGGACCAAAGCTGGAAACTGTTTTACAAATTTAGTTGAGATGAATGAAACTTTATATAGAGCTCATGCTCTCTCCATAAAAGAGTATTGTGAAAAATATAAAATAAATAATGATAACATGTTGAATACTTTTTCATCCCAAAACTTATTGAGTGACCTACTTAAGAGTACTAAAAGTACGAAACTCATAGTTAATGACCGAATGACAGTGCTCCTTATTCCTTATCTATATTTATTAAAACATTTAATGTAGTTTAAAAATTTCTAATTGGTAAGCTTTATTACCGATATAGAGAACAAAACTTATTTTTTTGGAAATTTTCCCGGTCAATTAGCTAGTCAGAGGGCGTGTTACGTCTAACCTTGTATCTTGTCTTGTATGCTGTAATCTCAAGAATTTAGTGCTTAAACACGGAATCAAAAATATTGTTAATATCCGCCCGACTACTGAAATCTCTTTTACAGCTTTTATAAGCGTCATCTAAATTGTCATAAATGGGAATAAAACTAAAAATGATATAAAAATAGTATGAGATCGTAAGTCGATTGACCTTTGGACAAAATTTGGTAATATTCTTTTTATATTTAAAATACCCTATAATTTCGATATGTTCTTTTACCTCCTTCTATGTCATGAGTAAAACGTGTCCCTTTTGTACTTCAAATTCACGTAGGTAAATGATTCAGAAATGATGACGTATAAAATAAATGCCTCGTTCCAGTTTTTATCACTGTTGTATTCTTTTTTTCTTTCATCCACTCTCAACACAAATTTCTTATGACATCGTGAGCATTTAATACGTTCTGCTGATAAGTGATATAGAAACATATAAATGTTAACTTCAAGTCTTTGAGCTATATTTAACGTACGTTGTTGCCATAATTATGTTTATACGTTTGTAAATACAGTACTATTTATTTCAGTTGCTGTATCTACAGTATGTCTTTGATCATCAATATTGAGATAAGGTGCATTTTCCATATATTTTGATTCAAATTTCTTTAACCCATCAGTGGTTCAAAACACAGACCTTGCCTCAAACGTTACAGGGCATGGGTCTCCTATCAGGTGTCTGCAGAGAGAATTGCTGGAAAGGTTTTTTGTGGAATAACCTAACGAGCCGACAATTCACCTTATGGTAAGCGGTCTCGGTCAATATTAGCAACACCTGGGGCGCCATATACCAGTATATAGACCAGATGCAATATTTTTGGAAGCTCGATTGAGATCCAATGTACCGCAAACTACTAAGGACACATAAAATAACAAATGTGTTCGTAACGAACGACTTGTGCATGACATGACCATATCGATTTGCGTGTAATTTTATTTGGCGCAGCTGTCTTACCTGTCAAACAGGGTAATCCTGCGGGTGCTGTTAAACAATTTCAATTATATTAGTATTTAAAAAATTAAATGATCCTCACGACATGCCACACGAGTGCGTGCTGTTATTTTACAACTTAAGTGATCCCTTGGGTACAAGCCGAGCCGTCCTTGAGTAAAACCAAGCTGGTGTTGCACCCTGTTGAGCCACGAACGAGGTAATGCCATTCAGTCCCCATGTTGAAGGTTTCTGGAATCAGTACCAGTAAGTTTCGATCAATGTGGAACAATTAAAATGATAATCACGTATTTGTTACAACTATACCTTAAATTGGTACATCCAGTGCGTGCCGTGAATAAACAAGATATACAGATAGACACAATAAACAATTTTGAGAGGCAATTCAATCTACATATTATGTATAAATACATGTCATGACTGGCTGACTAATCCATCGTCGTAGAGCGTAAACAACTGAACCTAGAAATATGAAATTTGGACAATGGATTCCTTTCATGATGTAATCAAGCACTAAGGGATATTGAAAATTTCTTTGAAGCAAACAATATATGCATTAACTTGTAATATAATTATCAAGAATGAAATGAGGTATGATAACGAAAGGAACTTAAAAATGTACAACTACCTTACTAATTCCGAACTTATTAATATCCGAGGTTTTAGAATAAAATTTGTTTAGGAAACAACAAAACATATTCATACCTATTCATAAATTGTATTTATACATATTATAGATGTTATGGAGCTCTGTAACAGTAACCGAAACTATCGCATGTCCGAAGTAAACATATATCCGAAACCGAATCCAACAAAAAAGTTTAGAATAATATCAGACAGGGGCAGAGTCTAAATGTAACACGTTACAACAGGCTTTCGCTATCTGAGCCGAAATACTAGCCGCATCGATTTCATCTTTGACGTTTATAGTATTAAATTTTTAAGGATTTTATTCCATGATTATAATACTGAATAATACCTAGTGAGAAAGTCTGACTGTTACCTTGTAAATACATTATATATTTTTTAAAAGTGTTAAATCTTCTAATACCCGTAACCGAAATTATCCCAAACAATCGGATAATCCGCAATAATTTCATATCCGTAAACGTAACCAAAACCGGTAAAATATTATTCAAATATCCGTATCCATATCCAGATCTGAAATTTAATATCCATAACGTCCCTAATACATACGAATATATTGTAGACAATACCGAGTTGACTCTCATCTTAATTTCATTATCGTCATTATCAAAATTATAGTTTCTGAATGCATATATATTAACCAACGTGCCTCGAAGTCATTCAGATTCCTTTGACTAGTGGTATCTGAATAGTTGAGCCAACAAAGGGGTGCGGCAATTTCAGCAGGTCTGGGAATACACAGGACCTACATAATAATATAGTACTGAATATAGCACTGTATCTTCAATTATTTGTATTTATTTCCATTTTTATAATTCATATAAACTTCTAACGCGAAACCCATTATTTCCTACTGATTATAATAAAGAACACGTCTGTTCACTGAGGACGCGCTAGAGCAAGAGTTCGAACACAGATTATAAAAAAATTATAAAACACTTTGCTAAGGCACTGACTGACTTAAGGCAGAATACATTTATTATACTTCACCGTAGATTACAGATTAATAAATTTTCAACTAAATCATTAAATTGTGTGAATTTGCACGAATACATATTCACACATTATTATGACTCATACTGAATGATTGATCATACAGTAAGGATATAAGTATATTTATTCCTTATTTTATATTATAAATATATTACATTTGTTTCCACCAGAGTAAATAAAACATATTTATCCTTTTTTTTTTGGTTTACCAACAAATCTTCACTACTTAGATTAAAGCCTTTGAAAGTAATCGACTCATACATTCCTACAACTAGTGAACGGAAATTATTCACACATTTTTATAATAGATACTTTAAATCCTAAAACACGCAAGTTCGTTTCGGTGCAGAATTACGTCTCTTACATTTTCGTGACAGTTACTTTTTTACAAACTATTAAATTCTGTCGTTACGACGAAACGCATCAATATTTGTATATTTAATTAATATAGATGTACCCAGGAGCCAGATATAAATAAGAATTATGTATTTTTCAGAAGCATGTATTTTCGAATGGATTTTATCTCTGAACGATGAATTTTAAACTTATAAAACACGCTTAATTATTACTTTTCAATCCTGAAGTTACCACGAAATTTATCTTTATATTGTAAAATAAAATACAGTAAAATACAACTCGTCTTTTGAATATCATAAGGTTAGTGTGGAAAAGAATAGCTGCCTTAGTACTACATTTTATTTGTCTCTTGTAGGAGTTGACTCAACGATTGCACGTAATTTTAATCATTCGACAATAATGATAATTGTTTTTAATCAATCATTTGACTATAAATAAAAAACAAATTAAGTTGTATTAATAGGAAATGGATGAAAATTAATAAAGAAAAATTAATCGATATCCTTTTTGTAATCGATTAAAATTAAAATACAACAATTGTAACAACAAAATATTTTTAATAACTTCGATGGATATTTCTAAGCAGCGACTGTCTATTATCATTCCGAATAATTGTCGTTTGTTTCAGACACGTGCCAGCGGACAGGTTACGAGCTCCACTCCACAGACTGTACAAGTATACAAAGCGGGAATTGTAAACATTTGTTGACATTTTTCCGCTCGGAGCTACGTATTATCCTACGAAACAAATATTTCTATAACTATAAGTGACTTTTGTAGATAAAAACATTTTCGTAAATTGTTATATCAGAGCCAGTCGCCTATCATAAAAAATACCTGATTTATGTCAGCCAGTAGAATCCGTTACCTTCATCATTTTAATATACTTTTTGTGACATGATAATTTTTCTTTGGTACTGTGATGATTTTAAAGTCAATGTTTCAATAATGTAAATAAAAATTTGATAAATGAAATCAGAAGTCGTTTTTCATATGAGTATATTTATATTGAATGATTCCTATGTGTTTTACGAATGTACCAATAAGCATTTAATTAGTCATTTATGTATATAGTATAATATGTATATAATATTTATACAATGTAATAAAGCCATGAATCCATGTATATCTAATGTAAAATGTTATTATTATATATTAGACTTAAGTGAATACAGTGTAACATATATGATTATATATAAATGAATTTGACATGGTGCTTGTTTCTGTTTGTTTGTTTGTTTGTACAAATTTTTGCTACCTACTACATACTCATTATCCACACTGGTTTGACTGGTAGCATATGGAAATAGGCATTAAATCTGCCATTAGTAAAAGCTATATCTGGATTTGAACATAAATTATAATCAAATAATAATTACGCACTTTATATATGTAAGGGTCTTTAGAGGATTAAAATAATGTATGTCATTTGAATGTACTATTGAGCCTAATTAAGTCTGTTTTATTTGTTCGGAGAATGTAAATAAAATTCCGATTATTATTAAGTTGTAGTAGATATAAGGTAATTCCTACGTACTTATGTTAAGAAGTGTAATTAATATAAATAATGTATAATAAAGTAACTTCTATAAAACGCAAGTAGATATCCAAAGGCCTATTTTTAAAGTTAACGATATTTTTAGTCAGATAGAAAGAAATATATAGTTTGTTTAATAATATATTAGTTTATGCTTCTTGAATAGACCGTTGAGCCCAATTTCAAACTTGTGATTTAAAGTTATTTCTAAATGAATTAACTCTTATGGGTTTAGAAGTATAGCATACTGAAAAGTTGCTTTCATTCAATTTAGGTAAGCACTAACGAAAGATATTTTAAAACCCACAGATTAGGGTGAAACAGGTTATTTAAATTAATATGAAAATCAATATTTGGCGGGTTTACAAGATTGCATTATATTACAGACAATTCTAAGCCGAATAGACAGTAATCGTGTTCACAAATCATCAGACTCTATCCCTTTGAAAGAGTAAATCGAAAAATTGTGGGGAATTGTTGAAGCGCCATTCATCGCCCACGATAGATGTAAGAGATGTCAACATTAATATATTATCAGATAAAGAATAAATTTATATCCACTCGTATATTAATATTTCCTGTTTTTAACAAGCACCTTCGCTCGCAGACGAGATTTCGAATAAAAAGAAAATTATTTGTTTGGACATAGAAAAATTGTTCAGCTACATTTTATTTGTCTCCTTCTCTCATTGCTGACTCAACTTGTGTTGTCCCATTTCCACCGTTAAAAACGTAAAAAGAATCTAGAATATAATGTCAACGTCAATGCATTTTACACAAACATATATTTATAAAAAAAAGTAAAGCTTAAATCACTGGATTATTAAATAAATTAAATTCAACATATTCATATACAGGTAAATAATACTTGAAAATCTGCCCTTTTTTATAAATTTTTGATGCATAGGAAAAGATAACTATTTATTTCATGATGAATATAAGTAAATTATAATCAGCTTTGTTAATAAATCTTTAAAAAATTTTAAGTTTTTCGATTCTAAATTAAATTTTCTAGCAACGAATTCCTAAATATTTTTTTGGCCGTAATATTTTCATGATATGTCTTTTACGTTCAGATTTATCCACTTAGTGTAATTTCGGTTATTAAACTTGAAAGTTTTAATTTATACTGTAACAAAATATAACTTCATAATTTCATACAGGAAGAAGATCGACTAACTTCAAAGCCACTATTGTCATTTTAATACTCCGTGATTATTGCACTAACAATAGTCATACCGTCCGAAATTTTTGCGTTCTTTCAGATTAATAAAAAAAACAATGCAAGTTTTATGATAATTATTTAATGTGTGTTAATTGCGAAATGTTTAGCTATATATCATATATGTATGAATATTTAAGAGAAATCATCGATAAAAAGGATATTAATTTTGAAAAATTTTTGTGCGAAAATATTCAGGCTTAAGTGATAACTAAAACAAAAAAAAACAAAAATCAAATTTAAAAATATGTGCACATGCATACTTGTAAATCAACGCAAATCGTAACATACATATACTTGTAGAAAACGAAATACGGTACAACCTTATACCTGTTCCCATATACGCAACTCTCACTAATTGCAGATTTTTAGGGTCTACGTACGACAGTTGATAGACTCTGCTTAATACTGATTGCAAAAAGCCTTATGCCTGTGATGTTAAAAGCAAATTAACGTAGCTCGGTTCGGAGACACGTGAACCACGTGAGCTCTGAACTAAATCCAAGTTTGAAATATTGAGTTTATTCAAGAACATAAAAAATATACGTAAAATAATAGTTACTTACTAGTTAGTTATTCTTATGTGGTAACTGTAAATAAATACTGTTGTATAATTAATTAACAAAGTTGTATGAAATTTGATGGAAAATATTAAAATATTTAAGTCTATGAATATCATAACTATTTAATAACCATAAACGGTTTAAATTAGATCAATATTGTATTATTTCATTACAAATACTTACTTAATATTATTTTCAATTGATGTGAAAAAATAAACGAGGTTGTTTCTTTATACTTTCGACGTTTGATTTTATCTGTCTCCCTATAAATATAACATATAGTTTGATCACTTACGAATTTGTCTCCCGAAAAAATCATCGATATTCGTCCTAGGTAAATAGATAAGATATCGGAACAGATCCGTGGACTAAGTATTTTGCAAGAGACGGCAAAAGATCCCGATAAACAACTCTCGTGTACTTATACGAGTATATGATGTATCAAGTCTGATCTAAATTAACGACATATGAATAAATACATTACTTAGTACTAACAACGTAGTCCGATATTCTTCGGGTAACTCCAAGCCGTTATCTGTCTCATTCGTTACGGTACCTACGGATAATAGAATAAATTCGTAATACTGTGCCACGTGACGTTTGGTTATAATACATAAAATGGAAACTACTCGCCCGACTTTAAATGGGTTCTCGTAGAAATATTACCATCTTGGAGTTTTGTTGTTAATTGAACGGTAAACCGTTTTGAAATTATTATTATAGGGCTTTTCTGAACACAATGCTAATAAAGTATACCAACCATGCATGTATAATTATTATGTTTAACACCGATTATTTATGTTAATATTGACTTGAATTCGTATCGTATCGTTTATTTTAACATTAGTAACATCGATACATCAATAATATTTTGTGTAGAACCGTGAACGTTTTCGGCATCGGTTATGCCATATAATATAGCCTACTACTGTATTCTAAAATATATTGAATGATGTACAGTCTCATACGTCAAACTGTATATACTATGCCTATACAATATTTTTACAGGCATTAAAATTCAAATAGATTGACTCGTGGAGTTGATAGTAGGTTGATGCACTGTTCACACAGAAAAAATGGCGCCACGTTGAGCAACAATTATTTTAATTTGATTTTCAAAACTACACGTCTTTTTTAAGTTTTTTTAAATATTGAAACTAAAATATGTGATATATTGCTAATAAGATAGATACAATGTAACTTCTAATCCGTAAATTGACATGGAACGGTACATTCTCCACAACTGCAACATTCGTCTTACTGAACTCCAAGATCTACAGATACAGGTACGATAAAAGTACGATAAGATACAGATACAGGTAATACTACTGAAGCATAAAACATAAAAGTGTAAACAATAATACAGTTGAGAGTAGATTCTCGCCGTGACGATTATCCGTTTAATTGGATCTAACTATCGTTTAAAAACACAAAAATTGTGAGTAAAGTATAATGTCCACAATGATGTAAGTTCAAAATATTATGTTACAACCGAGAAATATTAGTATGTAATCCGCAGTTTTATTTGAGATCGATTACAGAACTTCTGCTGAAGGACTCCCGAGGCACCTGAGGTCACTAGCTATAGTGTCGTGGTTAATCCTGACAGTATTCAAACAGTATACAGTGGTCGGTACAGTGGTGGTAGGGCCATTTTTCTGGCCCTCTAGCACGCTTTAAAACTTACCGTATCTTTATATATATACCGCCCTTATGATTCGAAGGTTTTCCCATGTACAGTCGTAATATAAATACAGAGTAAGTATTAAAATACTCTGGTGGTAATATATGGTAATATCTGGTAGTAAATTTTATTTTCAATAGTAAAATTTTCCTATTTCGAACATTAACATTCATTCAAAGTAGTAACTAAAACAAATATTTGTCAAGGTTGACTTTAATACTGATAATAATAATAAACGTATAATGAGGACAAAAATTGACCAATAGTTACTGAAAATAACGATCGGCTTGCAAAAGTGTTAATTGGACATAATGAGAACGGAGAGTCGCACAAGCTTGATTCCCAAAAAAATTAACCGTAGCGTAATCCGAACAAGTGTAATTCGCACGCAATAAGTCTCCTCCTCTTAACCAGCGTGGTGAACTATGACCTTAACTCCAGTAATTTTGTTTGGAGATCCTAGCTTCAAATATGCTCAATAAATCAGCTGCCTTCTTACACTCGATGTCCGTAACCAACCTTCAGTACATCTATCTTTTTTATAGTCTGAAAGGCGAACGGAAAATCAGACCGGCTATCTAATGATAAATAGTCTTATTCGCCCGGGATCACGGGCTTCCAGAGAAAAATAAGAAAAGAAATTAACGACGTCACCACCAAGAATATTCGATGTAACCACCACGATTATGACAATCGAAAGTGAATAACCCAATCCAGGAAGTTCTGGCGCGGTCAGCACTTGAATGGGTGCTGGTTGCGTCGGCTCAGTTGTTATCGTGAGGCAGATTTAAACCGTGTCTGAGGCCTTCGAGCGGCAAAACTTCATGAGTGTTATCACTGCAATATATTCTCCTCGCCGTCGTCATGGATCCACTTGTGGAGAACGCCAGTACTTTTGCAAAAAAAATGTTTATAGGTACTACAATATAAAGTTAATTAAGGAGATTGGTACATAAATTGAAAATTCCAACCCAAAGCCGGATATAAACAATCTTTAAAGAGATTTTCGACGAAATTCGCATATGGGGGAATCACGGTCCCATAATTTTCTTTCCTAATTGAACTCATGACCCGCTTTCCACTGAATGAACCGAATTTGGACCAGAATTATCTCCAGAGGAAATTATTCACGTTTGCTTCAACGGCGCCACCCTGCCGTCATCTACTACAGTACGACTATAAATTACCTTATTATGTTCATAGTTACTTTTGCCATTCATGTTGTTTGAACTGTGATTGTACAAAACAATGTTTAATGTACAACAAAGCAAGCAATAAATATGTATAATTTACAGAGCACATTTCCAAGAGGCGTTCATATCTTTAACAGATTACTACTAACGGACGAAGTTACAAATATAGAAATACACGAAAGACAATGTGCACTAATTAAAAACTGAGTAAGAAAATTTAAAATAACAAATACTTATCTTTCATCGTAATAGCAATAACTGAAGAGTGTGGTAAACAGATACTTTGAAAAGAGCAATAATTAATAGGGATTGAGGAAAATAAACGATCATAAAGTCAAAGCTACAGGTGATGTTCTTGAACTGTGTTTTTAAGTACTTCGTGAACCAACGTGACTAATACAAGAAAGGCGTACAGCAGTAAAGGAATTTTATGCTACATTTCACTGTATGTATTATTTGACATAAATGTTCAACATTGCAGTACACTCCGTATAGCGCATATAATTATACTTTATTTAAATAAATTATTTCTTTTTAGTTTATAGTATCATTTTGTAGTTTATATTTTTGAAGTCGGTTTAATTGTTTGTTAAAGCAAAAAACACTATTAGGTGCTTATGAACTTTATTACAACCCATAATTATATCACTGAAGGAGTCGGGTGTCCTCTCACAAACAGGAGCAAGCCCATCATCCGTCGCGCTGGCCAGTTCCGGATTGGAAGACTTCATACGCCTTCGAGATGAGAACCTCTAAAAACTTAAACTTCTTAGCCATGTTATTCATCACCGAATTAATTACAATCTATTTTAATACGCACATAATTTAAAAAATTATATGGGCGTTGCCAAATCGGACATCACGGTCGCGACGCCGACGTTCGAGCTATAAGAGTTACTAATACTTACTAATCAGTCACAGCATAACCCCATTCCATATCTGTTGCGGTTTTACCTTAACCTTACCTTAAAGTACCTTGATATGTAAGGTTTGATTCCAAACAGTTAGTACACACTCATTTAAACACTTATTTGAAGGAAATAATTGTAAACTGAATAACTATTTGCATACATACAAATAAAAATGTACACACAAGTTTTTTGAGAACCCATCTGCGCCGTACACCTCAGCCTGTAACCATAATAAATCAATGTCTTGAGCGGTTGTTCACATTGTCGTCGTTTGGTAACATAAATACCGAAATATGAATGAGTCATGAATTGTTCATCCAGAACATAGAATCATCATTAAAACCAGGGATGTTATAGAGCTCCGTAACCGAAACTATCGGATATCCGAAATAAAATATATCCGAGACCATAACCGTATCCAATAAAAATCTTTCGGATAGGAGCAGAGTGTACATAAAACATGTTATGATAGGTTTTCGCCCGCCGATACGATACACTAGCCGTGTCGTTATCTATACATGTATAAGGCTATATTTTTTCTGTGTTTATAATATCACAAAATACCTAGAAATATACTCAAATTTTGTTAATACATTACATTATTTTTCCAAATTGCAAATCATCTGATATCCATATCCGAAATTATCGGAAACAATCGGAAATTCCGAAATAATTTCATATCCGTAACCGTAACCGAAACCGCAAAAATATTATTTATCATTATTATTCATATCCATAACATGCCTAATTAAAACTCAATTGTAGTTAAATTTCAACAATTCCTGCTGTAACTGCGCGCAAATAATCTTTAAAACGCAGAACAGAAGTCTACTAATAATTATTATCATTAGTAATTGTATAACTTGAACTAATATACCACAGCACAGAGTTACTAGATAAGCTACAGCATACATTAAGCACACCCTTGGCACGAATCGCCTCATTATAAGCAGCTTTGCATGCATACGTCGGTATAAAGTACCACAAAAACAGACAAAATTAACATAATGAGAACGGCGGTTGGATACACATATTCAAAGATTTTTCAATAAATTTTGTTAGTTTACATTTTGACTAAGTTGCATTTCATGCAGTGTACATTGCGATCAGGCTAAGACAGTCTTATATACAAAAGTAGGTTTCTTATACTGTAATGTAAAGAGCTTCCTCAAATACATACATTCACCACTTTCTCTTTCATATATCAATCTTCGATTGGCCAATCGTGTGGAATTTGCGCGCGTTCCCAGATCTATTACAGCGTTCTGGGAAAAGAGTAAAGGCATTGTAAAATGATTCATACGAACCACACTATTATTATTAAATTTATCATATAATAATAATTATTATTAAGTGCCGGTTATGATAAATAAACTAAGTCACCGGTAACGATATGTATGTTGGTATATACTTTTATTTATCATGAGTGCATGTTTTCCTTTGTGGGAGGGAGTGAGGTTCTATGCATGTATATGTAGAAGTATATACCATCATACGTTGTGCTTGCGGATTGTTGCAAAGTAAATTAATAATGCGTATTCGACATTCAACTCGGAGAAAGAATATTTGAGTGAAGACAACGCCAAACCAGTTTCAATATTAGATACCACGTACCACTGACTACCTATATATTATACTTAGTCGAAATTGGAATCGGCATAATGGGAGGAGTACCCCCTATATCCCTTCCTCCCATTGTACCTCCGTTTCTCCCATTGTACCATCCGCCTTACCAGAGTACAATATCCAATGTTACGTGCCATTATTCACGAGCTACTGAAATCGTCAAAATAGTTCAACAAAGACACATTAGCACTACTTAAATGTCGCAGTTTCACTAGTTGATCACACATATTTCGCTGCGTGAAGATAACTCTTCGCTTCCGTACTCGAAAGCCTAATGATTGCGTTCGGCCCTAAAAGTGGGCCCAATACAGTAGGGAGTAAAAATAGAGATTTATACTGCTTTCTGGATTTTTTCAGAATTCCATGCTTTTCTTGTCGATTCAACATTCCTTGGAAATACAATGGAATAGTAATAAAATCCGTATAAGTACGAGATATTCGGCCTCATGCACAAGGCATACAGGGAGGAGTCACGCAATGTTCTCGGGGTTTTTTGCCACCTGTTGTTCTGATTTTTATTGTTTTCTGCGGAGCTATCGCGAAACTGCGTAACAATACGTTTATGCATACATCTCCGTCGTAGCCAATCGCACCTGACTTTTTTAGTCAAGTCTCTGATCGGTGGAACAATGCAACTAAATGATTTGTATAACATATTACCAATGGCGTGTTCCAGCACGACGGTAATTGTTGATTGCGATCCATTTTAATTGATGCTCGTCGCGAAATTTTTTCCCGTAAATTTATTAAATTAACAGCAGTAAAGATTTACTTTATGAAGTGTTCACGGCCCGACTATTTGTGTTAATCGTAAGTCATTGACATTGCACAAAATTTTCAAATGTTTCATGTTTGTGAATTGAGAGGCATTTAAGCCATCGATCTTGCTTGTTTACGGCAGGTAAAAAGCGTTAATTCCTGTCGTAAGGACACTGTCCAATGTCCAAGACCAAAACGCTGAAGTATATTGTACCCCTTCTTTATTAAGAAGACAGATCCTTCAAAGCAGCGGGCCGCTAATTAATTAAAGTGAAACATTTAATTATTTGTTTAATTTTGCCAAACGCATCCGTTGTTACTATGGTAAACTACTACTAAATAGCATAGCTGAATCGGAAAATTGAAATGTAGAACAAAATGGCCGCCGTCAGAGCCGTAAAAGCATTGACGTTCTCTTCAAAACAGTCTACGCCTATAATTGTCTCTCGACTCCGACTGAGCCGACATTTTATATGAGAGTAAAAGGCTTTTTATGGCACATAAAATTATTTTTGTTCCTAACACCCGGTGCTTCCGATATCGTATAAGTATTTAAGATATAAGCGGCAGCGAGACCCATTATTAAGTTCTCTGTTGCAGCCCCTAACTCCAGACATTTTAGACATGAATCATGCACTATGTTCAGCAAAGACATTTAGGTATTTAATCTCTTTGGTTCATTGATCTATGTGATTCCACATACCGGCGTCAGTTCTAGGATATTTTTTTAAGTCTATGGAATCCCTTACTGACTGAAACAGATGATTTAGTAAATTAATTCAACTGTCAATTTTGTAACAAGAAACATACAAAAAAAAATACTGACAAGATAACCTTTTCTGTTGTGAACTTTTTCAGCTGGCGAAGATCACTAAGGATTGTCGTAAAAAAGGTGTTAGTGGCCAACTTATGTGTTACGTCTCGTAAACCCCCTAGACCTATAGACCTGGCTTAACAACTATTAACAAACACAAACAACCCAGGCCGTCCGAGAGCACGGCGATCAAGTGAAGTGAGTCATTAGGTTACCTATCCAACTCCCGCCAGCACCTGAAGTTACTTAGTTCGCGTGTTCGGTTGCCACGGTAAATTATTGCCATCTATTTAAAGATTCGCAAATAAAAAAAAGTTTTGATGATTTGTTGAATTTTGTCAGAGAAATATCTTTGATTCAAATTCAACAATATTATAAAAGAATGCTGGTACATCTATTCAGGTTTATAGGTATGCAAAATCGAGAGAGCTAGGTTATTGGGTTGAGCTGAAATATTAAATTCCATGCGTATAGACATCGGTAGCTTGATGATTGGAATATAAATACTAGTGTTGTAAACAAGTGAGCCCTTTCCTAACCTATTTCTATGAAATAAAATAGAGTTGTCAGAGTAAGTGACGACTCACCTTCTTACACGTTTGTATGACATAAATATTATGTCTTTTTCTACTAGTTAACCTATGTATATGTACATGTATATATATATATATATATATATATATATATATATA